>SNQJ01S0030646.1:10153-56128 GCA_010110895.2 Picea sitchensis | reverse complement strand
TATTATTAATGAACATATCAGATATATACACTTCATGTGAAGCCACAGAAATTTGGTATTTTTTATTTTTTTCAAATTGTGAAAATTCATAATTTTATTAATTGACGAATTTTTTGAGATAAAATTTTACTAAAATGATTTGATTATTAAAATTTAAAATAAATTTAATGAAACCGAAAACATTTAATATATATATATATAGATGTCCCCTACTCTTTAGCCAACTACTTTCCTCCCCTCTTCTCCGTTTAAAGTGTGACTCTACATACCATAGCTTACGAGATTAAAAAGTTTTATATCGGTTTAGAAGAAAGTAACTTCATCGAGTAAAATATTAATATTTTTTTGGTACATTACTAACTATCTAATTAAAAAGTTTTATATCGGTTCACAAGAAAGTAACTTTTTAGATTAAAATATTAATATTTTCTTTTATTGATTACCAACTATCTAATAAAATGGAAACTTAGATCTGCACTAAAACTTAGATTTTACGGAAACTTCTCCTTGGTTGATTTACCACTTTAAAAAGATAACATGATATACACAAAAACGCAAGGTAACTTTATTGCATTGATAGTTAATTTTTAAATAAAAAGATTTTGAAAAAATAATATTTTATGCTGTTAGAATTATAAACTTTATTGCATTGATAGTTAATTTTTAAATAAAAAGATTTTGAAAAAATAATATTTTATGCTGTTAGAATTATAACTCACTCCTTTTCTGTAACAGAAATTTTAGGTATGTACATAGTTATTTAATAATATATGGGATGTTATGTGCATCTCGGACCCTTAAACCCTCTAACAAGGTTAAAGCCAATTCTATATATGCATTATTTGGGAAAAAAATTCATAAACCCATATAATACCTTATTTAAAATTAAGTATATTTATCCAAATACATGCACGCACGTAATATATAATCTCACAATTATAACGTGTTTTCTAAACAATTTATTTTTTAAATTTTTTTACTGAAATCTCACAAAACAAAATTTGGTGAAATCACCACTTTATGTTGTTTAAATTACATTTTTTAATGCATAAATGAATTCAACACTTTGAAAAATTGTGGGGGCACTCTAGACTATACAAACTCAATCACTCAAATATGGAGTTCCAACAATTTTTTGGCCAGATTTCAATAAAAATTGATCTGAAAATATACCAGTAAAAACTCCAAAAAGTCTAACTTTTAGACTAATCTCTAGTGAAAACCCCTACCCATGGGAAATTTTACCTCTTTTACCTTTCTATATATATGTAAATGTACTTTAGAGGTTCTATCCTAACGAAGACCATATTTTTTAAATATACACTCTTGCTTTTGGGGAAGCCTTCCGCCTCAATTTATGCCCAGTTGTGACCTTCGTCACCCTACCCCATTTCATGTGTTTGTTGACCGTTAGGTATGTCATGAGGGTCCATCTCTATCTTAGTCCTTCCCATAGATGATGGAGGCTTCTCTTCTTGGGTCACGTCAACCACAACCTTTGGAAGCTATTATAGCTTAACCCGCAATGTGGTTAATTAAGGAACATGGGGTGGAAATGTGCTTATTAGTGGGGTCATTGTGAAGTCCTAACACATGTCTCTTTTACTGTTCCACCATCTCCTACACTTTTTTCATGGGTTGGGTTGTAGCTAGTGGTGGATGAGTATGTGGCTTCTTGGTGATGGGGTCTAGGTAAGTATCTCTATTAACTCTATAATCCCTTTCCAAATTTCCTCTCTCGTATAGTTGTCCTTTATGGTAATGAAAATATGGGGCATTAGGAAAGTGAGTTTTCCCAAATTTCCTAGATGTCTAACTCACTTCCATGCCCTACCATGATGAAGTGCCTAGCTCCAATTCTTTACTCCTTCTATGCTCGTGTTGACTAGATGGGTAATGGGTCGTGATAGAATATGTGGACTTTATCAAATTCTTCATCCCCTTCATGTTGTTTTTCTTCAAAAAGAGGAAGAAACTCCCCCTTTTCGTCATGTTGGTCCTAACTCCTAGCTAGCTCTAGACTGCCTCCCTCATGATGATAATTGTTAGGATATAAGGTAAAGGGTTTACCTCTGTCCTCTCCACACCTTTCATTATGGGATTTGTGTAGTCGTTGTCATTGGTTGCCTCATATTTTAACCAATTTTGATAGTGGTTGATGATCTTGGTGGGGAACTAGGGCTAATATCAAGTTATGTCTACCTTCCTCTTGTATCAGGCCATGAAGGCCTTGCCATTGAATTCTAGATGGTCAACCTATTTTCAAGACCTCTAGGGCACAAATGCCAATGATATCAACCCTTTCTCTAGCTAAAGGAATTGACGACATTGTGGTGCCTCTGACATGAACATGGTGAATGCCAACAGGAAGTAACCATAACTAAATGTTTGCATCTTTGTGTGGGCATCAATGGTGTCTTCAATGAATTCATTTAAGAAAAATTGGCACCAATTCAAGCATCGGTCTTCTGAGCATGCCTCTTCTACTGAGAGAATGTCCAAGTTGCATTCTCCCTTATTCTATTTCCTCATCATGTGGAAGGTGAGAATCATGGCTACCATCCTCATGGGAATTTTCTTGATGGAGGCAATGTTATCCCCCTTGTGGCCTCAATGGGTTCCATGGCATGTGTACAAATCTTCTTTGTTAGCTTTATTGGCCCTCTTATGTTGCTAGAATGTTTTGTTGACTCCCAATCCATTCATAGAAAGACTTGTAAGGTCTTGAACATGCTCTCATGATAAGGGTAAGGCTTATTGAGACACATTTTCCCTAGTGCACTTGGCTTAGTACGAGTTTTATGAAAGGAAGCAATGATACTTGAAGTGGTTGCACTTCATCACCCACTTTCATATTCTTTTCCCCATTACTCAGTTGAACTTCATGCATGTAGTATGTCAACTATAACTTGGGGAATTTCTCAACATCTATGAAGTCATGCTCCATGATGGAGGCTTGTTTGATATTTCCCCTTAAATTCCCCCTCTTCGGGACTCAGGGGCCAATGGGTTAATCCAAGGCTTCTTCCTTCCTCTATGACATCATTCAAACATTAACTTTACCCATATTTTATGTTCTTGATTCCCTTCTTATATACATTGCTAGTAGTCCTTGGATTATCTCCTCAATTCTCATTCTCTAGTCTCCTTAGACCATTTTTGGAGTGGTGTGGTTTATCATCTATCTTTTGAACAAATCGCTCTATAAATCCCTTAAGAAACATGTGACCTTTATAAGCCAAAAACTACTAGTTCGCGGCTCATATGCGTGCATACTTGTTTCGAAGGCATAGTGGATAAGTGTAGACCTATTTTGAACCCTTTTCTTCATAAATGCCAAACACTTAATATTCCATAATTCCCACTAATTTTATGGGCTCTCATTGATACATAAGGATATTTTATATGAAAACTACTTCTAGATTTGGGTTCTACTATTCACCTATCATAAAAAGGTCATGGGGATGCATTTCCTATCTAGGGAGAGAAAGTACAGTTATTTTGTTATAATTCCAATAGAGAGGCATGTATACCATCATTCCTACTCTCACACACTACATTCTTGCTTACCCATATTGCTATTATATTGTGGCTAACCGCAAGGGAGATTTCTTCCATTACCATTATGTTTGAGATTAAGCATATAAGGAGGAAAAGGACAATTCCATGGAGAGCTTAAAACCCACTTGATACAACAACTCTTCCTTGGTGATCCAAATGGATCCAAAAAGGCCAAAAATTCAAAGTTCTCAGATTCATACAAAACCAACGCCATTACATACTGCTCATCATGTCGATTCCGATAGTATATTCTTTTTTCGAAAATGGACACCATATGGTGAAGTTATCACGATCTGGTTTCTCCCAAACATGCAAAAAGTTAAAGTCAAAGTCAACAGTCAGTACTGCTGACGTCAGCAGTACGTCAACATGACATGGCCGATGACGTTAGCATGTTGATGTGGCAACACTAGAGGCTGACATGTGTCAGGAATATTTAGCATTTTCAGGGTTGAGTTGGCACGGTACGAAATTGACACATGCACTGTACGGACGCTTACGTGGTAGTCTGTATGATGACATGGACCAGTGATAGCTTACCATGTGGAAGTACAGATGATTGGCTGGTAGTGACGTGACGATAGGTGGTAGACTCTAGGTTGGACACGTGTCAGTATGGGCTGATTGTGTAGCTGAGTTGGCAGTTGACTGGGTCGGTGACTGTGCGTTGACTGTGTGTACGGTCCAATCATTTGGTGACATGTGGCCCAATCATAGGGCACCATGTGGCACCTGGATCAGGCCAATAAGGGTCGAGTCAAAAATTTGTTTAGCCTCTCGGTGATTTGAACCCCCAACCTATTCGCACACAACAACTTAACAGATCTCTGCTAGCCAAGGAGTCAGAGGGGCATGGCTTAGCTCCACTGCCACCGCTCAGAATGTTATGGTCACCGTGGCAAGCATATGGGGTAGCGCCCCGTCGACGGGGGCTACCCATCGACCAGGGTGGGATATTATGTGACCAGGGGCCGAAGTCCAAGGGCCAAGAACTAGGGCCTGTCACTCCAATACTAAAAAAATTGCCTCCCATATGACCAGGAACTCATTATAAAGGGGCACACGTAGATTGTTATGGGCCAAATATGGGTTTTAAACTATATTATACAATTTTTAATTAATTTATGCCCTATTTTAATTGTATTCTTGCCATTTTTGGAGGATATGGAGCCCAGATTGAGGCCAGACCTTGGGGAGAAGTTGGGATCTGATCCCCAACTCAAATTATATTTAAACCAAGACTTTTTGGAGGTTTAGAACAACATAATGATGCCAAGTTGTAGAGAGTAAGCCATTTTTATGCAGGGAAGCCAAGAAAGTAGCTGACTTTGGAGGCCATTTCTGGGAGTTCTACTCCACCTTTTTCAGTGTCATCTGTTTCGTTGAGTTCCTGAGACAGAGCAGAACATTGTTTTGTTAGTCAAAGAACAAATTGAAGTTATTATGATGTACTTTTGAAGCATTGAAGATTAATAAGAAAGCATCCCCCACTGAAGACATGCCAAGAGACGTAGGCAACTTTTCCGAACTCCTTTAACAAGTTTTGGAATTATGGTTTGTTGTTCTTAATGCTCATTTTCTGTTATGTATTTTTTATGATGGTTGCAACATTATTTCATTAAAGCTCCTTCTTCTTCTCTTTAATTTCTAAATGGTATATCAACTCATGCAAAATACTTAACCAAGTCATTTAAAATATCATTTTGGATCAAGTGGTATCAGAGCAAGTTGACATTTGGTTGTTTTGAGTATGCATGATTACTAGGGAAAATTTAAGTCGTGGTGAAGGAGATCTTGTAGAAGGAGATCCTGAAATTGGATCAAGAAATAGGACATCTCAAAGTGAGAAGATGGCATTGGAAGAAGGACTTTCTCAAAATGAAAGAGAGTTTCAAAAAACTTTCATTGCCATGTCAGAGATGGTAAAAGTATTATATGTTGATTACTTGGAACGAAAGAGACATGTTCAAGGGGAATCTTCAAAGAAAGACAAAAGTGAAGAAGGAGAGGACCCTCCAAAACCTCCTCCACCTCCTTCATCTCCATCTTCTTCTTCTTCAAGTACAAGTTCAAATTATACTTCTGGAAGAAAACATTCTCATTCCCATAAACATAAACCTAACATGCCATTACTTAAACTTGATGTGAAATTCGAGTTTCTCATGTACAATGGAGAAGTCAATGCTGAGAATCTTGATAATCGGGTCAGGTAGATGGAGGTATATTGTAGTGTGAAACAAATCATTGATGAGGCAACCAAGATCAAATTGGCATCGCTTCGTCTTGCAGGCACAACACTCATCTCGTGGCATAGTAAGTTACAACATGGTACTCAACAATTTGGTAATGTATTTCCATCATGGCAGGATTTTATTTTTGCACTTAGAAAATAGTTCTATCCTTTGGGGTATAAGGAGAAGTCTTTAATTGAATGGAAAAGTCTTAAATTAAGAAGAGAACAATCAGTGCAAGAATACACAGATGAATTTCATAAGATGGATTTAATGTTAAATATTCCATTACATACACAAGAAAATCTTATGAAGTATATAGGAGGTTTGCCTGCACATATTCGTAATACTGCGTTTATGTTTGGACCTACTAATCTTGATTAGGTTTCTATTCAAACAACATATATTGAAGTAGGGAAAACTAGAGTTAGTGTATCAGGGGAATCATCTTCAAAGAAAGAAGGCAAAGACAGAGGGAATGTGAAGAAAGAAAACTCAATGACATTGAAGGAAGAGAAGCTCTCTTGCAAGCATTGCAAGAAAGAAGGGCATGACGATGAGCATTGCTGGCAATTGAACCCAGAGAAGAAACCAAAGTGGTTTAAATATAGGAAAGGGAGGCAAAAAGTTGCGGCAACAAAACAACCAATAGACTTGGGGTCAGATTCAGGTGATGAGACTAAAATCACAACAGTTGGTTTGTCGGGTAAAATTGGAGATGGTTATGATTCTAGAAGTAAATTGTTTCATAAAAGGGTCATTATGAAACATACCAATATCGACACTTTGTTAGATAGTGAATCTCAAACTAACTTAATTTCAGAAGAAGTGGTTAAGCAATTGGGATTAAAAACTAAGATACATCACAAACCCTGTTCACTAAATTGGATAAGCAAAAATCACAAATTGCCCATAATAAAGAAATGTATCATAAATTTTTCAATTACATATAAGTTTGTGGATGAAGTAATATGTGATGTGGTACTGCTAGAGGCATGGGGAATGGTCTTGGGTAGCCCTTATTTATATGATCACAAAGAAATATTCTTCAGGGAACATAATCAATATCACTTAACTAAGGAAGGGACAAAATATGTTGTGCATGCTCATCATATGAAATGGAATCAATCTCTTTTTACAATGGAACAATTAAAGAAGGAAGCATATGCAAGCAATACACCTATAATTGTACCTAATGAATCAGTTGATCTTAAGAAAGAAATTAAAATGGTTGTAGCATGTAGATCTAGCCATACTTTGCTTCAAGATGGATTTTTGTCGTGCAAGATTGTAAAGAAGAACATACATGTTGGTTCATTTTCAATCATAGAGTTGGAGGTGACTCCTCCTCTGTCTTTGCTCCCTTTGACACTGAAGGTATATCTTCCTCCTTCTTT
Source organism: Picea sitchensis (assembly GCA_010110895.2). NCBI lineage: Eukaryota > Viridiplantae > Streptophyta > Pinopsida > Pinales > Pinaceae > Picea > Picea sitchensis. The sequence continues at coordinate 48,939 of SNQJ01S0030646.1, read as the reverse complement.
GGAGTTAACTCAATCTCTTCTCCCTCTAGATGTAGTACCACCTCCCTCTCTGGGAGTGCCTCTACATACACTGGAACTGCTGCCATGCCTGCTTCCTCAACATCTCATGTCTTGACTCATGCACTGGGTCTGCTACACCTTCTTCCTCTGAGTCTCATAATGTGTTTGCCTCATCTACTGGATCTACCATAGTTGTGCTACAGTCGGTCTTAACTCGTTGTATACATGATCATTGGAACTATCTCTGCTATCTGGGACGATCCTGTCTTGGAGGTATACTACTCCTAGATACTTCATGTCTCTAAGAATTATGTCTGGAAGTGTCTCTTCTTGACATCATGTTGGAAGGTATTTCCCTCCATGTGTGCCTCTCTGCATCTGAACATATTCGCGTACTGGGTGAAACCGCATATACACACTTGGAATCCATCTAGATTGGCTCTCACATAATCTGAATGTAACACACCAAAGAAAACATTTAAAGAGAATATACTACTCTTCAAACCAATACATGATCCATGCTCTTTACAAAGAAAGATGGATCTAGAACTCCTCCTCTAATGGAGACACCTTTCTCGTACTTTAACATAGTGCAGATTATACTTTCAACTTTTGGTAGTTTTTCCCGATATTTAAAAGGAATTCTCAGTGGTCTATAGCGTCATTTTAACCATAGAACAACTCTAAGATAAATAGAAAAATATCACTCCAAACATTGTGGAGTAAATCACACGTGTTTACTATTATAAAGGACAAAGAGTGAATCTTGGTAATTGCAAAACTTAGTGCATCGACTGCTTTACTTGAACCAGTCATCGATTTTTCTTAAACGAAGAAACATTTCTCGCATGGATTTCTTTAATTGAGCTGGACATGTTTTTCTTAAGTGAATAAATGTTTCTCTCATGATTTCAGTCATTGATTCATTTTCAAGTGGTAACAAGATGTTTTATAACCAAAAAAAAGAAAAGCAATGTTGAGAGGGTGATTCACCAATGCTTGGTAATTTCAAACCATAGATTAGACTTCTGTTAGGATCCAGAAATGTCCCTTTTTCACTATATCTCTTGCTCATTCGACCTTATCATTTCTATGCTAAAATGCCCAATATAATGTTTGCTAAGACCTTTTCCCAAGGTATGAATCATTGATCTTGCTTTTGTATTCTTATTTACTTAACATGTTTGATTGGTAACGTTTCTCCTATTTTATCCATGAATGTTCAACTAATGATCAAAATGTGTAGATTAAAGAAAAACAACCAAGTCTTGAAGAAAGATCGCTGCTATTACACCAACTATTATAGCTGTGCACCAGTTCTGCATGTTGTTACATGACTACAACAATTGCACACCTTTCTTGGAAGCTGTTACACCTGCTGCAACAGATCCCCATTGATCCTGGAAGCTAGTATATCATTCAAATCCGTATCCTGAAGACCGATCCTCAAGGCTATTACACGTTTTGGCTCGAGCTGGTGATCAAGATCATTTCCAGATTTTGTGACGATGACAGATCTTTTCTATCATACAAACATCTTGAGAATCTTCGATTCTCAAGGTTGTTCTGAGTCCGTTTCAACTGAATGTCTCTGTCCTTAAATAACAGAGCTTTGTAACCATTTAGGGGGGGTAGAGATTAGATCTGGAAGAGATAGTGAAGTGAAGCTTTTGTATCTGAACATTCTGGCGATTTAATAAAGAAGTGATTTGAGTTTCTCCAACCTACTGTAGTCTTTTCGAGTGGATTCAGTGAGAAGGAAAGGGCCCACCTTCCTCACAGACTCCCCTCTGTTGTGAGTTTTAGATTAACCACTTTGATTATTTACAGTTGTGTGATTTATCTGTTTACGCATTTCTAGAATACATTTGTTGTTACAGTTCAGTCCCTTTCAGTTAATGTGCATCAGTGTGTCTCATGAGAGTTAGAATCAATTGTTGTATACTGCCGGAGAATTGCTTTGAAAGTTAATTCATTTTCTGCATTAGATTAAATCTTTGTTTTCAAGCAAAAGTAAATAGAAGTGTGAATTCCCTTTCTGCAATTAAGTAAACTTCCTTTGAACAATTAGCACAAAACTTCCTTCTGCAAAAGTAAATAGAAAATTATAATAGATTAGATAATCCGAGATTCTTATACACTCATCAAATTCTACTCCTGGAAATTAGATTTCAATTATGCAAGTGTGATTTCAATTATGCAAGCGTGACTTCAATTATGCAACAATAGATAAGAACTCCAGCTGTGTCAACAACTTGTGTTAGTGTTCATCTTTTCAATTCTATTTCTTGTTGGAGAAATTTCTATTTTCGACACACTAGTTCAGTGGGTGTTAACTGACTAGTTCTATTTTAGACTTTCTATTTTTACCATCACTATTATGCATGCATGCATTCCTAAGGAAAACTAACTGCTTGATTTCTTTTCTTAATTATGGAATTTTTTCCCCTATATATGAGTGTATTCCACTAATTCATTGTATCATATTGATCATGATCTATGTATCAATCATCAACTCATTGGAGTAGTGTGAATATATTTTCTCATTCTTCCATATTGAATCTCTCTTCCTTTCTTGATAAGATTTGTTTGTACTTGCTTTATCTAGATCTCCTGTGCAGGTTTCCATGAAACACTAACATGGTATCAGAGCCTTCAAGAGAACAACCTCGGAAAATTCATTCTAGAGGGAGTCAAGAAGAAGAAGGAAGAAGATAATGCTCCTAAGAAAGGTAATCATCATGCTCTGGTTGCAATTAATTCCTCATCTAATTCATGGATTATAGATTCTGGTGCATCCCATCATATGGCAGCGAAAGAGGAAGTTTTATCTTCCTTGATTCCATGATCAAGACCCCCTATTCTCATGGGGGATGATACTCCAGTAGCAGTAGCAGGAGAAGGGGGAGTGGAACTCCACAATGGTAGTTTTGAGAATGTTTTACATGTTCCAAATCTTTGTATGAATCTACTCTCAGTTTATCAAATAGATCAGAAAGGTAAAAAGGTTGAATTTACATCAGATTCTGTTTCAGTAATTGGAATGCATGACAATTCCATCATTGCAATTGGTGAGGTGGATCACAAGTCAAGGTTGTATAAATTCACTAAGTTTTCTGATGATGCCTGCTCTATTCTACTTACACATAAGAAGAGTACTTTTCATGCACCTCAAGTGCAACATGCATATACTCTTTTTCTTCCATTAGTTTCAGACATCAGAGATGATTCCATACACTCAGATTATGTACATGGAAATAAGAAGGTAGTACATCCAGATAAGAAGCTAGTGCCGAAGCTTCAGCAGATGCCCAATAAGGAACATACCACACTTCAGGCATTAGGCAACCTTGCAGGGAATCCATTGGATTCGAGGATGACTCGATCTCAGCATGAGGAGCCTTCTCATGTACTTTCATCTTCAGAATCTGCGATGCCCATGAATTTCTATATGGTTCAATCTACTGATCCACATACCTACAATAGGGTTGTGGGAAATCCATTATGAAAAGAAGCCATGCAGAAGGAGTATGACTCACTCCTACAGAACCAGACTTGGAGTCTGGTTCCACTTCCACCATAAAGGAATATTTTCAAGTACAAATGGGTCCACAGGATCAAGAGGTACAAGGCTCGACAGGTTTGCAAAGGACTTCATAAGATCCATAAATATTTCTACATATTCACGAAGACTTTCAGTGAGAAGAAGTTCCAGACTTTGCGGGATCAACTTGTAGTGAAGAACATAGTTGCCTAGCAGCTGCCATTTTCCTCTTTTGATACGTTATCTTTTGAGGGGGGGGGGGTTTGTTCCCACGTAGTTTTCCCTCTTTGCTCACTTTTATTCAGTGTTCATTAGTTTCATTGTACATGAGTACCTAAAATAGCCTAGTAGATGAGACTCATTTTTTACTCCATAGTGATGTTCAGGGGGGGTGTTGGAGAAATTTCTATTTTCGACACACTAGTTCAGTGGGAGTTAATTGACTATTTCTATTTTAGACTTTCTATTTTTACCATCACTATTATGCATGCATGCATTCCTAAGGAAATATAACTGCTTGATTACTTTTCTTAATTATGGAATGTTTTGCCCTATATGAGTGTATTCCACTCATTCATTGTATCATATTGATCATGATCCATGTATCAATCATCAACTCATTGGAGTAGTGTGAATATATTTTCTCATTCTTACATATTGAATCTCTCTTCATTTCTTGATAAGATTTGTTTGTACTTGCTTTAGCTAGATCTCTTGTGCAGGTTTCCATGAAACACTGACATTTCTTTTAGTGTTAATTTACCTTACTGCAATTTGATTTGTGTTTGCTTTCATAATCTAGCATAGACTGTACACAATTATCTTACAATAAAAAAACTTCCCTGGGTTTGACAATTCGTATTGAACACCTTAATTATCTATTTATTTAGACAATTAAAGTGCACAACATTTTGGCGTCGTTGTCGAGGAAGATAATTATAGATTCTTGTAAGCACATTAGTTTTCTTTCTTAGGAATGAGTAGTCTGCATGAATTTAGGAACAAGAGGACATATCCCCAAACCTACTAACCCTACAGGTGCCATAGGATGTGGTGGAAGGAGTCCTGCACTGAGAAGGCCAACCTTTTGTTGGGCACTTTAATTGTCTAAATAAATAGATAATTAAGGTGTTCAATATAAATTGTCAAACCCAGGGAAGTTTTGTTATTGCAAGATAATTGTGCACAATCTATGCTAGATTGATGAAAGCAAACACTAATCAAGTGGCAGTATTGAAAGAAATAGAGTTTTGAAAACTGAACATTAACACAAGTTTCCAACACAGCTGGAGTTCTAATCTATTGTTGCAGAATTGGAATCACACTTGCATAATTGAAATATAAATTGATGAGTGTATAGGAATCCTGGATTATCTGTTTTATTCTAGTTTTCTATTTTATTCTTGCAGAAGGGAATTCTGTGCTAATTGCCGAAAAAAAATCTACTTTAATTGCAGGAAGGAAATTCACACTTCTAATTACTTTTACTTGAAAGCAAAGTTTTACCTAGTGCATAAATACGATTCTCCAGTAGTATACAACACTTGAATTCTAATTCTCATGAGACACATTGATGCACATTTGATAGGAAAGGACTGAACTGTAACAACAATTGTATTCTAAGAATTCTAAACAGATTAATCACACAAATCAAAGTAACTAATCTAAAACTCAAAACATCAAAACAGAGGGGAGTCCATGAGGAAGGTGGGCCCTTTCCTTCTGACTGAATCCACTCGAAAATAGGCTACAGTAGGTTAAAGAAACTCAATGCACTTCTTTATTGATTCGCAAAAAGGGTTCAGATACAAATGCTCTTTCTTCACTCTCTGCTCCACAACTATATTTCGGTATCAATGATTACAAAATCTCTTCTATTTAAAGACAGAGTCATTCAGTTCAAAACGGACTCAAAATAGCCTTGAGAATCCCATATTTTCAAGTTGTTTGTAAGATACAAGAGATCTGTCATATTCACGAAATCAGGAAAAATAATCAGCGTGAGCCAAGACATATAACAATAGAGGATCAATCTTCAGGATTTGTCTTTCAAGATCGGTGGCCATCTGTTGTAGCGAGTGTAACAACTTTTATGATTGGTGCGCATCTGTTGCAATTGGTGTAACAACTTCCAGGATTTGTGGTCGTCTGTTGCAGCAAGTGTGACAACTTCCAGGAAAGGTGCACAATTGCTGTAGTCGTGTAACAACATGCAAGACTAGCACACAACTGTAACAATTGGTGTAACAACAACGATCTTTCTTCAAGTCTTGGCTGTCTTACACATTTTGATCATTAGTTGCACATTTATGGGTAAAATATGAGAAATACTACCAATCAAATGTGTTAAGTAAATACGAATATCAAAGCAAGATCAATGATTCATACCTTGGGAAAAAGGGTCTTAGCAAGCACTAAAGTAGGCATTTAGCATAGAAATGTTAAGGTTGAAAGGGCAAAATATATAGTGAAAAAGGGACATTTCTGGGTCCTAACATGCCCCCCAACTGAAGACATTGCATGTCCTCATGCAAAACACTTTCAAGCCTTAGACTGAATCTGAGTTAGGGAGGTGATTCCTCCCATGAAAACTGCTAAGACAAATCTCTAAGTACCGGTATGGAAAACTGTGTGTACACCCCAATATCTGTTATCTAAAAAAAATGTCCTTCTTGCCTTGTCTTCTAGAACAAAATTATTTTAAGTGTGTAACAGAGGTTCTTGTGTTTGAGATGTTGGTGAACCAACAACTACTCTATTACGTTGATATCTCCTCTACCTTACTGGTTCTTGTGGGGCAGTAAGGTCATATTCTGTCTTGATTGAGAGATTGACTGGTTCTTCAAGTTGACCAGTGACTGGTACTTTCACTACTTTATACCCCGCCTAAAAATAAATATTACCACATTCAAAGCACATGAGCTCTCTATTTTGGTCCATAACAACTTTTTTGAGTGATAACATGTCCAAGGCTATCCCCTCTAGATTCTTCTGACGAGCAACCTGCAATTCTTCCTTTAAGGAAGCCAACTCTGCTTTGAGGCTATAATTTTCCTTTAATAGTTCAATAATCTTGGAATTTTCTGTATCCTTGATCTTCTTCTCGATTTGAGAAAAAATCTAAGAAAGTGGCACATCCTCACTATTTTGTGTAATTGGTTCTGGTGTGGCAGATACACCCATGACTTCTTCTTTTGGAATAGTTGATTCTGGTCTGAATAGTTCTTATGGAATAGTATTTCTTTGGGTAGTTGGTTCTTGTGTAACAACCATGTTATTTGAGGGGACTGGTTCTTGTGTGGCAGTCTCTTTAACAATGGAGGATAATGGACAAAGAATAGGTATTGCTTGTTCCATATCTCTCTAGCCAACTGATGCTTTAATAGACCTCGTTGACCGAGTTCCCCTCCTAGGTAAGGTAGAGACAAAAACATGGTCTTTCTTTTTCATTGCTTTAGGAGAAGGAGGGTGTTCTTCAACAATCTCACAAGGAGGGTGTTCTTCTACAATCATACAAGGAGGAAATTCTGGGATGCTGGGGTCTGATATAATCTGTACTTCATCACTCATCGAGTGATGAACAAAATCATCAAGCAGAGCTGATGATTATGCTGTAAATTGTGTACATTCCTCTTGTAATGATAAAATGGTTGCTTGAAATTCCTTGCACAAGGTGAAACCTGGAATATGTACCTCCATAAATTATGGTAAGGTCTGAGTATGAGCAAAATCAAGACACTCTATGGTAACATCTGGTACAAGCCTATTGAAGCCTCTTTTAGATTTTTTTGTAGGCTGACATTTTCTTTTATGAGACGATTCACTAGCATTAACAGTAGGGGTCTGAACTGTTGTTATAGAAACATGAGGGTTTTGAGTTTTTGTTGGTGCCACAGGAGAAGAATTTGAGGTACTTGTAGTTACAGTGGAGGCTGGAACTACTGTTGCAATGGATCACTCTGACCTAGTTCTTGTCCTGGGTAGTGTAAAGACAAAAGGAAGGGTTTTCCTTTTCTTAGCTTTAGGGGTCAAAGGGAGTTCTTGAAAAAATGTTGTTACAGCAGAGGGTTGTGGCTCATGACTTGGTCCAGGGATTGCACTGTCAACTGCTAGCTCAACCACAAATGAAGATATAAGGTTTAATTGTTCTGGTTCAATATTGTCGAGGTGTTTCTGAGCGGTGTGAGAGGTGCTTCTAATTTTGTGTTTGGTATTCGAAGTTGACTTACAGGCAGTTATAGTTGGGGCTTTAACTGCTGGTGCAGTCGAGGGAACATGGTTTGACTATTCTGGGTCGTCTATAACAGTAGGCACAGGAACTGGCTATTCGGGGTTGGCTATTATAGCAGGCATAGGAGTTGGCACAGGCACTTTAGGTAATGGGTCATTATGGATTCCCATTCCTCTATGAATCAACAATCCTATGAGTCTATGATTGGAAAGACAGTTCATGGGGTGCTTGGATTTCTTGACAAAGTGAACCATATTATGCAAGCAATGAAGAAGGTAATAGGGAATGTTTATTAGCTTCTGATGTCTCAAATGTGACAATAGAACAAAATAAAAAAAATAAACAACTTGATATCTCCCTTCGCATGTAATGTACCTTTTGACGAATTCTGATACCTTCCCCCATGGATCTGGTAAGGAACTGACATTTGCACCTCGACCTTTCATCTCTACTCGCTCATTTCCCATGAGAAAACCCTTTTGTGCGTTGGGAAGATGTGATTTCCTATTAAATCATTTTGCTTATGTGGTTGGCAACCCTGTCACAGCGGCTATGATCTCTTCTGTCACTGGAATCTGCACTCTGTGCACCATTGAATAGTTGTCTGCGAGATTTTGACTGAACTCTAAGACTTCTGTTTCATTAAACCCCTGCATCTTCTTAAAATAAGAAATCCAGCTAGCCTGCAGAAATATTTGATAAACATCCGGGTGCAACAACAATGCATCCATATTTTCTGGTTCATATCTCACGAGCGTTCCTCCCATGACATTGTGTTTGTATTCGATAGTGAATTAGGAGGAGAAACCGACACCTAAACTAGAGACAGAGCAAGGTTTAACGTGAATTTTCAAGAAGAGCGTAGTGTCGTAGCGAAAATAAGCGTGGTTGAAAGGTGGCAGAGGTGAAATATAAAAAGGGATTTTTCTGTTAGGTTGATGTGGATTTTTCGTTACCCCCCAACTAATTTGATTGGATCATGGTTTAATGAATTTAGGACTGTCGGTAGGTAGGCATCAAAGCATGCTTTCATATCTATATCACTTAGACACATAATATTAGTAGCATACCTCATAACTTATCGCCCGAACTTATTTGTCGGAGTAACTGCACTATCCAACCACCATTTGATCCACGTGGAATAATTGTAATAATGAGAGATGGCTCTTGAACGTGAGAGATGAAGATATGACAAGTGGAGCATAAGTGGAGTCCTTTCTGTGGTTGAACAGTTAGAAAGTTGCTGATGTGGAGTTAAGTAATGATGAAGCGGCTCTTGTTGGGACAGAAAGAGCATAAAGTATTTTTAAAAAATGGCCGAAATTTGGACAAAACAACAATGTTACCATATGTAGAAATGGAAGAAATGCTAAAGAAGGTGGTTGAAGTAGCGTATCTTGTTGGGACAGAGAGAGCATAAAGTATTTTTGAAAAATGGTCGAAATTTGGACAAAACAACAATGTTTCCGTATGTAGAAATGACAGAAATGCTAAAAAAGGTGGGTGAAGCAGCGTAGAAAATAGCCAAAAGGAATAATAGCAGTAGTTGTACCAACAAATATTTTGGCTGGAATGGTGGAATTAGGTGTAGCAGCATGCAAATCGACCAATTTGTCGTAAAAGAGTGTAACAACATGCAAGGCAAAAGAGTCGGGAAAATGGTGTAACAACATGGAAATCGGTCATGCGGTCGAAAAATGGTGTAACGGTACATGGTCATGTGGTCGGAAAACAGTGTAACGACACATGGTCATATGGTCAAAAAACAGTGTAATGGTACATGGTGTAACAACACATGGTGTAACAACATGTAACCTCATTGAACACATAATCACTTAGTTTTTAGGAAGTTTTTCAACTTCTAGAAACTAATCCTTTGGCTTCTTCTGTTGTAATCTACCTTGTTGTTCTTCAATTTATCTACACACAAGTAACTGCTTGATACCTTTCTAGGCTGAATTTATTAGCATAGCAAAGAAACATAATTTTTTTTTAAGCAAAAACAAAGAAATTCAAATTTGCAGAGTTTATTTCTATACAAGGTGTTATTGAAAGAAAAAAAAAGTTCTAAGGTTCAGAAAGGGAAGGAGCAAGCTCCTTTTCTTTTAAGAATTGATAACCTGTATTAGCTGTACATCGAGATTTAAATTCTACTTTGGACAGTGGACGCTGATACAGACGCAAGCGATGACCATTTGCATGTAACTGTGTATTGGATCCATCAATATTGACCAATCGGATTGTCCCATTGGGAAAAACAGTGTCTACCTCGTAAGGTCCTAACCATCGTGTATGCAACTTACCCTGGAATTATTTAAAGCGTGAATCATACAACAGAGCCCAATCTCCCTTTCTGAACAATTTCTTCTTGATGACTCGGTCATGCCATTTTGTTCTCTGTTGTTGAATCACAATGGTTTGATGAATAACATCTAAACACTTCTCATCTAGCTCGTTGATCTGTTGTAGTCTAGCCTTTTGTTCCATAGTCAAGTCGAGGTTGACTGCTAATGCAGTTCTTAGGGTTTGGAGTTTGAATTCAATGGAAAAAACAAGGCTCTTTCCATATACTAGCTCGTAAGGAGAAAAACAAGTTGTGTTCCTCCAAGTAGTTCAATAAGCCCATAGAGCTTCATGCAATATGTCAGACCAATCCCTATGATGTGACCTCACTGTCTTAGTAAGAATAGCTTCTATGACTTTGTTGGTACTTTCTACCTGTCCATTACCTTGTGGATGGTATGGAGAAGCTATTCTATGCAAAACATGATATTTACTGAGTAGGGCTTCAAACTTATGTGATGTGAAAGGGGGTCCCCCATCAATTACTAATTCTCTGGGAACCCCAAACCTAACAAAGATATATTCAAAAAAGAATGCTAAGACAACTTCTTCTGAGGCCCTGATGAGTGCTTTTTCCTCTACCCACTTGGTCATGTAATCTGTACAGACCAATATATAGACTTTATGATTTGAAGGTGGGTTAATGGGCCCTATAAAATCCATGGCCCATCTCTCAAAAGGCTCTAACACTACATGAGGCTAGAGAGGCATCTCATCCCTATGATTTGGCTGACCCATGCGTTGGCAACTATCACAGGCTTGGACATATTTCTTTGCATCTTGAAATATTGTGGGCCAAAAATAGCCCATCCTCAAAATTTTATACCCAGTCCTTTGATCAACAAAATGACCTCTACAAGGGCCATCATGGAAAGCTTTAAGCAGATCATAAACTTCATCATCCCTCACACATCTCCTGATTTATTGATCCAGGCTTGTGTAGAAAAGGTATCCCTCTATCCAACTATACCGAGCACTCTTCTGAATAATCTTCCTTCTTTCTCTTGGATATAGATGTGGAGGTACCTTCCCTACAACCAAATAATTAGCAATGTCTGTATACCAAGGTGAGTGAGCAGATACTGCAAAAAAATGTTCATCTGGAAACGAATCATCTACTGGTGAATTATCATCATTTATATGCAATCTTGAGAGAAAATCAGCAACCACATTTTCTTTTCCTGGTCTATCTACTATAGTGATGTCAAATTATTGAAGTAATAACAACCATCTTGTTACTCGGGCATTAGTAATAGGTTTATTCATCAAATATTTAATTGTTGTATGATCAGTATGAACAAAAGTAGGATAACCAATGATATAATGCCTGAATTTATTGATCGCATAAACTACTGCCAAGAATTCTCTTTCAGTAACTGTATAATTTAACTCAGCAGTAGCCATATTCTTGTTGATATAGTAGATAACATAAGGATCTTTGTCCCCCTGTTGCCCAAGTACTACACCAATTGCGGTGTCTGAGGCATCTAAAGAAATGTGAAAAGGCAAAGCCTAATTGGGCCCTCTCAAAATGGGAGCTGTGGACAATTTATGTTTCAGATATGCAAATAGTTCGCAATTGTCAGTCCTATAATAGTCAACATCTTTTGTTTATAGAAAAAATAAGGGAGAGGCAAGTTTGGATTTTTTTTTAATGAATCTCCTGTAATATCCAGCATGCCCTAAAAAACTTCTTACCTCTTTCTGAGTTGATGGGGTTGGAATGTCCAAAATTACCTGGATTTTGGCTGGGTCTACCTGAATTCCTGCATAAGAAATGAAGTGTCCGAGCACCACACCTTCGCTCATCATCATATGACATTTTTCTGTACTTAGATAAAGATGAGACTGTATATATATTTTGAGCAATTTTTCTAGATTAGTCAAAGCTTCATCGAAATTAGTACCATAAGGTGTAAAATCATCCATGAATATTTACATATAGTCATTCAACATATCAGAGAAAATACCAATCACAGCTCTTTGGAAAGTGGTTGGTGCATTACACAAGCCAAATGGGAGAACCTTGTAGGCAAATGTACCCCAAGGGCTGGTAAAGGTGGTCTTATCTTGGTCCTGCGGAGCAATTTTTATCTAGTTATAGCCACTAAATCCATCTAGGAAAGAGAAAAACTTTTTCCCAGATAGGTTGTCTAGAACATGAACAATAAATGACAGAGGGAAATGATCCTTTTGCATGGCCTTATTCAGGGCTCTATAGTCCACACACACTCTCCATTTACCATTATTTTTAGGTACGATAACCAACGGTGAAACCCACTCACTATTTGATATAGGGTAGATGAATCCAACATTGGGAAGTTTCTGGAGTTCTTCCTTAACAATTTCTTTAAGATTAGGGTTCATCCTCCTTTGGGGTTGGAAAATGGGTCGACATTCTTCCTTGATGTATATATGGTGGGTGCATAGTTCATAGGAAAATCCTTTCATATCCATGTAATCCCAGGAAAATGCTTCCTTATATTCAATCAATAACTTCATCAATCAACGAGTTTCAACAGAAGATAAATCAGGGTTGATGTTCAGGGATTTTCTAGGTTCGATTTCTACAATGATACTCTTTGAACTAACTTTAGGAAATAATTCAACTATTTCAGTCATTGTTGTTTCAACATTTGTTGTTTTAGCTGAATTAATTTGATTTACAACAGTTTCAAAAAACAATTATAGGTTCATTCCTTCCCGAGGAATAGGGTTGAAGATTCTACTTAATAGGTGGTGTGTGTTCTGTGTAACAACAGAGGGGTCACAGATAAAGAAATTGATTAACTCATCCTCTGTCTCGTCTTTGAAACTTAGGTATTTTCCTATGGCTAACACAGGTAGAGCGCTTTCATCCTCAATGCCCATCCATAAAGAATTTTCGGGTTCCACACTGGGTGTAGCACGAGGATAAAGGGTAAGTTTCTTGGTGTCATAACCATTAGAGATGGTCATTGAACCAGATCTACAACCAATGAAAGCATCGACTGTAGCTAACCAAGGTCTTCCTAGAATTAGAGGGTGGCCTCCCAGACGGGTTTTGGGTTGCAATATGACAAAAGCAGTAGGATAATCCCATGAGTCAACTGAAATAACTAGATCATCAATTACTCCTTCTGGTCGGATGGTAGAACGATCAAATAATTCTAAAACAATAGGAGTAGGTCGGAATTGCGTTCTAAGTTGCAACAATTGTGTAGTCTCTATTGATATAATGTTAATTGATGCCCCTAAATCGACTAACACATGGGAAATAAATGTTTGTCCAATTTTGACAGTAACTGTAGGGTTTCCTGGGTTTCCATATTTAATAGGTGGGGTTTTTCCTAACATCAGTTCAGACAATTCTCCCACTACGTGTACTGTGAGGGGGTCCCTAGGTTTCTTTCCAGGCCATTTGATACAGAGGACTCTCACAGTCTTCGCATAAATAGGGACATCCCTAATCGCTTGCAATAGTGGAATGTTAACATGCAAATTCTGTAATTCTCCTAAGAGATTGAAGGATGGTAATTCCATAGTTTTGGTAATTTCCAGTCTTTTAGGGAATCGGGGGTCTGCTAATTCTATGATCGGTTGGTCAATTTCTTCTATATCAACATATGGTTTTTCCCCTGATTCCTTGTCTAATTCTGAAGATGGAGCATCTTCAATTATTGGCTCGACTATTCTCCCTGATCTCAAATTTATCTCATCATAAGGCATATGAGTAATAGATAGAGCTGACACATTGTGTATATCAATATTCTAAATGACCTTATTATTTGGATTTGGGTTAGGTTGCACATGCATCTGAGGTCGCAAGGAAGGATTGTTCTGTGGGGCATTGGGATGTAACTGCAGTTGTTTCTTCTGGTACTGAGGTTGGAACTGTTGTTGATAGGGGCTCGGTTGGTGATGGTTTTGATAAATAAGTTGTTCTTGAGGGCTTCTCCAATATGGTTTCCATTGCCCAAGGTGATTTTGTTGTTGGGGCATAGGTAACCATGCATTGGGATCCTGATAAGGAGGTGGCATCTGATTAGGAGGGGGGGCATTCATCTGGCCATATTGAAGCTGATTGTTCATATTATTCCAATAATTAAGTGCTGCAGGAGAGAATTAAGAGTTTGTACCTTGACCTCGTGGTTGCCATTGTCTCCTCTGTGTAATTAGATAGGCAACCTTTGCTTCCTCATTATTTTCCTTCATTGATGCTTTTACACCTGGTAAGGAGGGACATTTGTTAGTGGGATGATCCAAGTCACAAATAAGACATACCTGAACACTGTTCAGTGGGCACTCCCTTTTTGGATGTTTGTCTCTGCACTTTAGACAGAAAATGGACAATGCCTTTTCTACTTCTACTTGTTTTTGTTTAATCTGTAGAGTATCAATTTGTGAAGCAAAAGAGTTAATCATCTCTGTTTTGAAATCTTCTAACAGATTACCTATTTCTGCTCTTGTTTCCCCTCCATTGGCTGATTTATGTACCCTTGAAAAAATGGTATCCCTGGTAGCTGAATTCTTCCTTGTAGATCCTTGAGAGCATCTCTTACAAAGATTTACAATGTCATCATAGGATTCCTTAGATGTATCTCCCTTGCCCAACATATTCAACATATCTAAACAATCATCTCTAACTCCTTTTAGCAAAATAGTTTTCAGAATGTCCTTACTCACATCCGGATGTCCAGACCTTTGTAGATTATACTGGAGTCTCTCCACAAAATCTTCAAGGGTCTCGTCCTCCTTCTGAGACATTTTGAAAAATTCCTCTCTTCGTTCCCTTGTTCGGCAGTAGTCTTGGTACTTATTCAGGAAAAGCTGCCTCATTTGACCCCATGTTGAAATATTCTCTCCTCCAAGGATCATGAACCATCTTAACGCATTACCCTTCAATGTAGTTGGAAACAATTTAAGCTTCTGCGCAGTGGTAGTGTAGTCATAGCTTCTACACAGAATATCAAATTCAAACAAAAACTCATCTGGATCCTCTGTAGATAATCCATGAAAATTTGGTAGAGCTGAGAGAGGTATGTTTTTCATAGGATCCATCCCTCGAGTGGGAATATAAAAAATAGGAAAGACCAGGGTAGAGATTGTATTTTCATCATTGGCCTGATCTTCGTTGTTTGGTGGATTCTCACGATGGAACTCTTCTTCATTGTCCCCTTGATTTTCCATATGTGCTCTTTCTCTCCGCTCAATATGGACAACGTCCCACTCTTCTTTAGTGATTATCTGTCCATTGATCTGATAAACCACTTCTTCTGGATTTTCCATGTTCCGAACTACACTTCCTTGATCTTCAATATTCTCCAGTGTTTCTTGTTAATTTGTTGGTGAAAAATCTTCATCTTTAGCCCTTAATAAAAATAATGTCTCAAAATGGGGTTGTTAGCACCAATTCTTGCAAGGGGGGTGTTTCTCGCTGATTTTAGGCCCTTGGTGTAAAACGCGAAGAAATGGGTTTTAAAAACCCATCAAATGCGTTTTATTCAAAGGCTGCATTCATGAGCGTCAAGCACAACACACATAAGAAGTCCATTTCAGGTTTAAAATCAAGCGAGTGGGCATTTTTGTTTTCAACGGCGAGGATCCATCAATGGAGAAGATCAACAGTCATCAGGTAAGCCAGAGCCATGGGGTTGCATGAGTTTTAGCGCATGGGCTCATCCCTTAGGGCCAAAGTCATGAAATGATCGTGGTCGTCCGATCCAATCGGGACACGTGGCGCTTGATTAGGTCCGGTCGCCATCTCGATTATCACAACTTTGAAATACAAGGGTCGACTCCCTTCCATCCACGATACGTGAGATGCGAAGGCGCCTTTGGGTGCAGGCCCACGGTCATAGCATAGGGTTGTATGGAAAGGCGGTTGGAGGAAGAGGAGTGAGAAATCCCAGCAGGAGTGTCCCTGAAAGGATCGGGACCGTTAGTCTTGGAGGACACGTGGCACCTGATTAAGTCCGGTCGCCATCTCGGCTATCGCGACTTTGAAATATAAGGGTCAATTCCCTTCCATCCACGATACGTGAGATGCGAAGGCGCCTTTGGGTGCGGGCCCAAGGTCATAGCACAGGGTCATATGGAAAGGCGGTTGGAGGAAGAGGAGGGAGAAATCCTGGTAGGAGAATCCCTGAAAGGATCGGGACTGTTAGTCTTGGAGGACACGTGGCGCCTGATTAAGTCCAGTCGCCATCTCGGCTATCACGACTTTGAAATACAAGGGTCGACTCCCTTCCATCCATGATACGCGAGATGTGAAGGCGCCTTTGGGTGTGGGCCCACGGTCATAGCACAGGGTCGTATGGAAAGGGGACAAAGTAGATGAGGGGCGTAGAGCCAATGTGTTCAAGGGAAAATGGATCATGTTCGTTGATTTTGAAGCCAGATCCAACTGTCGATATGGAGGGTCGTTTCGCAGTTTTAGTCACCAAGGATCCTGGACGCTGGAATGGTGGAATATCCCGAAAGGAGAAGTGTTGAAGTGCCTCTGGAGCGAGGCGCCAGGTCATGGCCATGGGTTACATTGAGAGCGGAGCCAAAATAAAAAGGAGGCTAGCCTCTGAGCCATGGGAAGCAAACACGTGGTCGTTCCTTGTGCTCGAAGTCTCAGCCACCCGTTGTGGAGGAAGGCAATTAATGAAAATTGAGCAGGTAGTTGAAACCTCGGCTCAAGCCATGAATGTAAGGAATGGAGGTTCTGGAAGGTAGTCTTCCCAATATCATCCTATGTGTAGGTTTTCCTAAAAGAACCATGCCGATCTGATGTCCTCGCCTTACCAGAGGAGCTTGCACACGCTAAATTGGACTTTAGTGTCTCAGCTACCCTCCTGCTGCCAAGGGGGCGAATTGCTCTGAGTATATATACTCAGTTTTTGTATTTTTGTAAGGATGGATGGTAGAGCAGAGCTCCCGACTGTAATGTTTTAATGAAGCATTGGTTTCCTGGCTATGTATCTGCATATGAAATTTTCTTGTTCAATGTAAGGCAACTCTGTTTTTCATCTAGTTTCGATCTCATACTAAAAGGGTTCATGATTGATTGATTCACATGAATCGTCATGACTATGTTATGATAAAGGATTTATTATAGCGCTGTTATGTTCTTTTAGTGTTTCTACTTTTGAATATAAGAGGTTCTTGTGTTCAAAGTTTTCTTCTACAGGCTATTGGAAGCTCGATACCTACAACAAGCCTTCACATTTCCTCAGAGAAGTCTTCCTCCTACTCACCCTTATTACAACTTACTGTCTGAAGTTAAACCAAGACCTCATCTGCTTGTGCATGTCTGGCCTAGTTTCCAAGTTAGAACAATATTGTTTTGAGTTTATTTCCATTCATCACTTTTTATCAACAAATAGTGACATAAACTGATGGGCATCAGGCTTACTCCTGCTGCAATCCAGGAGTGACTTTTGATGCCAACAAGGGTAATTCTGATGACTGAGTAATATGTCTTCTTGGAGGATTTGAAGGGTGAAACATAGAACCTAAAGAAGAATCTGCTCTAGCTATAATCTCATCAACAAAGGTTGGCCTTCCCAGTGCAGGGTTCCTTCCTCCATGTCGTCTGGTACATGTAGGGTTAGTATTTTTGGGGATACGTCCTCTTGTTCTTTGATTCATGTAGACTGATCATTCCTAAGAAAAGAAAACTAATGTGCTTACAAGAATCTCTAATTATCTTCCTCAACAACGACGCCAAAATGTCGGGCACTATAATTGTCTAAATAAATAGATAATTAAGGTGTTCAATATAAATTGTCAAACTCAGGGAAGTTTTGTTATTGCAATATAATTGTGCACAATCTATGCTAGATTGATGAAAGCAAACACTAATCAAGTTGTAGTATTGAAAGAAACATAGTTTTGAAAACTGAACGTTAACACAAGTTGCCGACACAACTGGAGTTCTAATCTACTGTTGTAGAATTGGAATCACACTTGCATAATAGAAATCTAAATTGATGAGTGTATAAGAATCATGGATTATCTGTTTTATTCTAATTATCTATTTTATTCTTGCAGAAGGGAATTCTGTGCTAATTGCTGAAAATAAATCTACTTTAATTACAGGAAGGAAATTCACACTTCTAATTACTTTTACTTGAAAGAAAAGTTTTACCTAGTGCATAAATACGATTCTCCAGCAGTATACAACACTTGACTTCTATTTCTCATGAGACACACTGATTCACATTTGACAGGAAGGGACTGGACTGTAACAACAATTGTACTCTAAGAATGCTAAACAAATTAATCACACAAATCAAAGTAACTAATCTAAAACTCAAAACATCAAAACAGAGCGGAGTCTATGAGGAAGGTGGGCCCTTTCCTTCTGACTGAATCCACTCGAAAATAGGCTACAGTAGGTTAAAGAAACTCAGTGCACTTCTTTATTGATTCTAAAAAAGGGTTCATATACAATATGCTCTTTCTTCACTCTCTGTTCCACAGCTATATTTCGGTATCAATGATTACAAAAGATATGCTATTTAAAGATAGAGTCATTCAGTTCAAAACGGACTCAAAATAGCCTTGAGAATCCTAGATTCTCAAGTTGTTCGTAAGATACAAGAGATCTATCATATTCACAAAATCAGGAAAAAGAATCAGCATGAGCCAAGACGTATAACAAAAGAGGATCAATCTTCAGGATTTGGCTTTCAGGATCGGTGGCCATCTGTTGCAGCGAGTGTAACAAATTGTAGGATTGGTGCGCATCTGTTGCAGTTGGTGTAACAGCTTCCAGGATTTGTGGTATTTTGTTGCAGCAAGTGTGACAGCTTCCAGGAAAGGTGCGCAGTTGTTGTAGTCGTGTAACAACATGCAGGACTAGCGCACAACTGTAACAATTGGTGTAACAACAACGATATTTCTTCAAGTCTTTGTTGTCTTACACATTTTGATCATTAGTTGCACATTTATGGGTAAAATATGAGAAATACTACCAATCAAGCGTGTTAAGTAAATATGAATATCAAAGCAAGATCAATGATTCATACCTTGGGAAAAAGGGTCTTAGAAAGCACTAAAGTAGGTATTTAGCATATAAATGTTAAGGTTGAAAGGGAAAAACATATAGTGAAAAAGGGACATTTATGGGTCATAACACCTTTGTTGATGAGATTATAGCTAGAGCAGATTCTTCTTCGGGATCTATCTTTCGCCCTTCAAATTCTCCAAAAAGACATATTCCTCAGTCATCAAAACTACCCCATTTTGAAACAGCATTTTCATCAGGGGATGAAGCTGAAGATTTGTCACCAACAAGTCAACACACAACACTGGAGAATATTGAAGATCAAGCAAGTGTAGCTTGGAACAGGGAAAATCAAGAAGAATCTAAATATATTTTTCAAATCAACGGACAGATAGTCACTAAAGAGGAGTGGGACACTTTCCGTATTGAATGTTTAAGAAGAGAAAGAGCAGGTATGGAAAATCAACGAGATAATGAAGAAGAGCTCTACCGTGAGGATCCAGTGAACAATGAAGATCAGGTAAATGATGAAAATACTATCTCTACCTTGGTATTTCCTATTACTAATATTCCCACATGGGGGATAGCTACTATAAAGAACATACCTCTCTCAGCCCTGTCAAATTTCCATGGATTATCTATTGAGGATCCATATGAGTTTCTGTTTGAATTTGATATTCTGTGTAGAAGCTATGACTACACTACCACTGCGCAGAAGCTTAAATTGTTTCCAACTACATTAAAGGGTAACACGTTAAGATGGTTCATGAGCCTTAGAGGAGAGAATATTTCAACATGGGGACAAATGAGGCAACATTTCCTGACCAAGTACCAAGACTACTGTCGAACGAGAGAACAAAGAGAGGAATTGTTCAAGATGTCTCAGAAGGAGGATGAGACCCTTAAATATTTTGTGGAGCGACTCCGATATAATCTACAAAGGTCTGGACATCCAGATGTGAGTAAGGACATTCTGAAAATATTTTGCTAAAAGGAGTTAGATATGATTGTTTAGATATGCTGAATATGCTTGGCAAGGGAGATATATCTAAGGAATTCTATGAAGACATTGTAAATCTTTGTAAGAGATGCTCTTGAGGATCTACAAGGAATAAGTCAGCTACCAGGGATACCACTTTTTCAAGGGTACATAAATCAACCAATGGAGGGGCAACAAGAAAAGAAATAGGTTATTTGTTAGAATATTTCAAAACAAAAATGATTAACTCTTTTGCTTCAAAAATTGACACTTTGCAGGTCAAACAGAAACAAGCAGAATCAGATCTGGCATTGTCCATTTTCTGTTCGAAATGAAGAAACAAACATCCATTAAGGGAGTGCCCACTGAACAGTGTCCAGGTATGTCTTATTTGTGAATTAGATCATGCTACTGACCAATGTCCCTCCCTACTAGGTGTAAAAGCATCAATGCAGGCGACTAATAAGGAAGCAGAGTCTGTCTATCTAATAACACATAGAAGAAAATGGAAACCATGAGGTCAAGGTAAAAACCCTCAATTCTCTCCTATAACACTTAATTATTGGAATAATGTGAACAATCAGCTTCAATATGGCCAGATGAATTCCCCCCCCCCTCCAAATCAGATGCCACCTCCTTATCAGGATCCCAATGCATGGGTACCTATGCCCCAACAACAACATCATCCTGGGAAATGGAACCCATATTGGAGAGGCCCTCAACAACAACTTACTTATCAAAACCCTCACCAATAGAACCCCTATCAACAACAGTTCCAACCCCAGTACCAACAACAAAAACTGCAGTTACCTCCCAATGCCCCACATAACAATCCTCCCTTACGAACTTAGATGCATGTGCAACCTAAACCAAATCCAAATAATAAGGCCATTCAGAATAGTGATATACACAATATGCCAGCTCTGTCTATTACCCCTATGCCTTGTGATGAGATAAAATTAAGATCAGGGAGAATAGTCGAACCAATAATTGAAGATGCTCCATCTTCATAATCAAAAAAGGAATCAGGGGAAAAACCATCTGCTGATACAAAGGATATTGATGAACCTATCATAGAATTAACATAACCCCCATTCCCTGAAAGATTGGAAATTACCAAAACTGTGTAATTACCATCCTTCAATCTCTTAGGAGAGTTGCAATTTTTAAAGCAGGGTGTTGTTAATTGCTCTATTTGCTAGATGCTTAACCCCAAACTCAATGTCTTTCAAAGTAAAAACCTCTTTCTTTGTAATAAAGGTTAAAAGGTTGTATGAAACATTAGAGGATTCATAAATCTTTTTAAGGTATGAATTCCAATCACTCAGAAATTGTATTATTTTGTTTAGCTTTCTTGGATAGAATTTGCCTCCATAATCTTTTAGGTTCACACTTAGAAAGGTATAAAAAATTATATTTTTTACTATTTACATAATGCATTTTTTTTAATTAGTTCTTTGTAAGTATTTATTTGCATAGCTTTTAGGGACTCATAAGAAGCTTCCTTGATAGATTTCCTAGCAATCTTAGTCTTTGTCATACAAGGGTTGGTTCTTTAACTATCATTTTTATAAGAAATTTTGTAAGAGTACTTATTCATACAATTTGTGAGTTTTGTTTTAAAGTTATGATAAAGGTCCACAATGTTGTTGTTACTTATTAGGACATTTAATTCATTTTTAAAATTCATAAGAAAAAATATGGCTTTGGTTTTGTTAAAGATCAAGTTCTTTTCACTATTAAAACTTTCTTCTATGGAATTTGCATGAAATTAATGTATGTGATATGAATCAAGCTCGTGATTATCTAAGATGTAAAAATTAACAATTTGGTTGCACAAGAAAATATCCAATATAACATAGTCAACCACACTATTTTCAAGCCCATGAATACAAGTTATTTAATTAGATTTTGACAATTTCCTTAAGCCATTGCAAACTATTAGTCCTAGCAACTACAAAGTTTGATCATTTCGGTACTAAACAAATTTTCAACTAAATATTTAGAACTTTTTTTGTACATGCAAGCGAAATCAAGGTCTTCATCTAACCATAGAGGGTTGGGTTGGAGATTTTTCTTAGGATTATAGCGTGATTACTTATTGCTCTATGATTAAAGTCTCATACCAAAATAATATTACCTTCATTTATTATATTAGCAATATCAGATTCTAAACCATTGTGTGGCCATTGGAGGGACACTTTTTACTTATATTAATTTTTGTATAAATGGTAGAATTTATAGGGGGGAAAGAACAAATTGCTATTTTTTTTGTTCTGTTTTAGTGCTAATGTATGAAATCTATAACCACATGTATTAGTTGAAAGGGTCTTTGTTATGAATATTTATTTAGGGAGTAGGTTATCTCTTAAGGAACAATCTATTCCTCTAATGCCTCTACAAGATGATCTTTTATTCTAGGTTGGCCATAAAACAAACTCATAAATGTTAGGGGCGTGACATTCAGTGTGTTCCCAAGTTTCAAAAAGAAAGATAATGTCATTTTCATTAGAAATCCAACTTAACTTGAGACCCTTCTTCTATGGAAATCCTTGGCAATTCCAAGAGAGGATCCCAAGTTTTTTGAATTCCCATTTATTATTAATTTTTTGGTCCTTGTCCTTATTTCTTCTTTTTTGTTTCTAAGTGTTACCCATTTTCCTTATTTTCTAGCCTACTTTACCTTTTGGACTTCCTCTCTTAGTTTGGATTGGTATATTAGAATGAGATCCTTGTTTATAAATATCCTTTGATGCAACATCCCTGACACTACAACTATCCTACACTTTTTTCGTACATTTTCTTAGTTCGAGTTCTATTTTGAGATTAAAATAAAATAAATTATGATATAGTGAAATATTTATTGTCCTTAGTGAATTTTTGTCAACCATTGGAATATAAAGCATTGAATTTGGAATTTGAACAGTCAAGGTAGTTGTAAGGCCAAAATCCAAGGAGCACACACATACAAATGAATTTTATGAATGAAAAAGTGCCTTTGGCTCTCCTTTGATTTGGTTTGTTTAGTATGGATGGTTGTGGATTCCAGAGACTTGTGCATAAGATCTATGAAAGTAATTGATGCTTGAGAGCTTAGCCAATCTATTTAATAAATAGTGCAAATTTGTTTGTTGTGTTTATTTATGCTTGTTTCAATTGAATTGCAAATTATGGTGGTTGTCTGTTGAATACTGGAATTGAATTTGTTTATATAATTTGTGGATAAATTCATTGTGTGCATGTGATATTGTATGGGGTATGGGGTTTCAACCTCACTATATCAAGTGATATTAGAGCTAGCAGAATCCTGAGGGATTGGGATAATTCCAATGAAAAAGAGGAAAGTTGGGTGGAATCATTACAATGAGAAGAAGCAAAATTCTATAAAAATTACAATGAAAGAGGAGAAGTGTATATGACTCCACTGTGGGTACAATGTTGGGTATATTTATTTGAATAAGTGAAGAATGCCTCTAGTGGTAGTATTAGGTAGATGGCATAAGAGGAGATACAACTCCAATCTTGAAGAGCACTAGTTAGAGGTCCTGGAGGATGAGGTGTTGAATAATATGCAAGAGGAGGTTGCAAAAATGTTGCAATGGATGTTGTAGAAAAAGAGAGAATTTCAAAAGAAAAAAAAGAAATTCATGGGGAAGATCTCAAAGGGAGAGAGTGTAGGTTGATTTTAAAATTGTAGCATGGTAGGGAGAGGAATACCTATAGTGAGAGGAATAACCAAACAAGAGAATATCATTTGAATTAGAGGTAGTGGAAGATGTTGCAAAGTTTTTAAAACAAATGATGAGGACTATTGATGCCTTCAAAGTCATCCAATAAAGGGGAAGGGTAATAGCCAAAGTGATCCAAAAGAGTGATGAATATGAAGAGGAGAATGTATAGTTGCACCAGATGAATATGGAAATGTTAAAGTTTTACAGAATTTAAAACCCATAAGAGCTAATGAAGTGAATTGAACAAATGCACCAATATTTTGAATGTAGTGAGCTTAAAGGCCTCTAAAGAGTGAAAATTGCTTATGAAATATTGAGGATCCATGCATATTATTGGTGGTAGTAGCTGAAGAGGGAAAGAAAATGGAGAGGCAAAAAGAAGATCCAAAATTGGGAGAAAATGGTCACCAAGTTGAGAGGCAAGTTTATAAATACTAAGTATACTTTGAAGATATGTAGAAGGTTAGAGAAGTTAAAGAAGAATGATGGATGTGTAAAGAATTATTTTGAAGAATTTTATAGCATGGCCATGAGGGCTGGTTTTGTATGAGATAGTGAGAAAAAGATTATGCAATTTGTGCATGGATTGAAGTTGTCCATTATAAGGAATATAAGTACATAGAAGATGTGGTCATTAAAAGAGGCTTATCATTTGGTTTTGAGGATTGAGAATGTTTAGATCAAGAGAAAGCATGAGAGCAAGTGGTGAGAGGAAAAAACAAGAATTATTCTGATTGTGGTTGTGGAAATTGTTGAGTGTGTTGGTGTGCATGTTGTTGAGAATACTAATGATTTTTTTTTGTGTGAAGTGCATGCCACTGATAGCATGCCAAAGGAGAGTGTAGAAGGAGGATTTATAGTAGAAGGCTACAAGGAAAATATTGAGGTAAAGGAGATTGTGAAACAATCTCAAGAAGCAACACAAAGTAGAAATATTCCCTTGAGAGTATATGTGAAAACCAAAGATATTGTTGTAGCAGTGGGTGATGTTGCAAAAAGAAGTCTTGCACAGGTGAGTGGTGTTGCAGTAGCAAAGTTGTAAGGAATATATGTTGCAACATTGAGTGGTGTTGTAGTAGAAGGTGGTATTGTAGAAGAGAGTGGTCTTGAAATAGTGGAGTTGCAAGGAGATGATGTTACCATAGATGTAATAATGGAAGAGATTCATATGGGAATGTTTGATTCCGATAACGATTTATGTGGTGAATTTGTTGCAAGTAAAGTGGAATGTGTAACAAAAGAAAAGAAAGTGGAGAAGACCAAAGAAAAGATGCAATAGAAAGAGTTGATGCAAGAAAGTGAAGGTGCAACAAAACAACAGCAAGATGAAGATGATTGTAACAGAGGAGTGGTTGCAGTAAAAAAAAGGAAAAAAGGAGGAGATTCCCGAGCAATAAGCATTGGTGGAGTTCATTGAGACAATGGTAATGGTGCATACGAGGGAGGATGGGGAAGTAGTAAGTACCATTGAAAGGAAGTAGTTTGAGGTAGTGAACTCACTAGGAAATATTTTCAACAATTGATAGAGGCAAATGAGTTGCAACAAGTGATAGAGGATATGTTCATGATTATGTGGAAGGTAAACTAGGTGAAGAAGATAAAAAAGTTGAGTGAAAATGTGAGGATATGCTTATAGTTGCACGTTGCAAATATCTATAGAAGAAGGATGCAAAGTAGATAAGAAGGAAGGACGAGTGGTACATAGTGTGGCTAAAAGGAAAGAATAAAATAAAGAAAAGATAAATATATTCAATGGTTGTTGTTTTATCAATGACTTTGTGAACAAGATGATCACATTTTTTTAACCAATAGATTCTTATGCAATAGTAGTCCTAGCAATATAGCTATCTTGCAGGAATATTACCTTCATGTATGAGAATGGATAATGAATGAGGAGAAGATCATCAAAATACTAAGAAGCAAGAATGTGTAGTAGTGGAAGGAGATAAGAGAAACCTAATATGCAATCTATAAGGAAGACCTATGCAAGTGGATGGAGAAAGAGCTTCACAACAAATTAGAGAAAGCCTTTTTGTTGTTGTGGATTATCAAGCTAGTTGAGTGGGATGTTATCATTTCCAAAAGCACCTTAGAAGGATGTTGCATGGATGATTATGCTCTAATTAAAGTGATTTGCATAAGGTCAGCCACTGAGATCATTAAAATTCGTGAAGCTTACAGTAAACAATATTAGAGGTACCTCAATGATGTGTAAAGGAGGAGTTGATGTGAACAAGGCAAGATGTGATGCCAATATGTTGTATGAAGTAGGGAAAGGATGGCATGGAATCAATGAGGAAACTTTAATTTGAATATTTAGTGAAATCCACCCCAATTGTCCATGCATGTTGACACACATCATTATGTGGTACAAGGAGTTCCAAAAAATCATTTTGGAAGATGAATCAAAATGATGACAAGGGGATGAGTGACTATTAGGTTGGAAGTCATAGTGATTGAAGTTTGAATTGATTCACCCCAAAATAGTATTAATGGGCAATTTTGCATATAATAGGTTGGGGAGTTGTCCCGTATAATGCAAGAGAGAGGTTGTTACCCACAACTTGGAAGGGGATGCTTGTTGCCTCCTTAGATGTAGAGGAATAGAGGCCATCGAGCGTATACTATAGTTGTGATAGAGGACAAGTTTCAAGCCTATAATTTTGTAATAAAATCAGTTTTTCAATTCTATGAGATATTGAATAAGAAACATCTAATGAGTTTGTGATTCTATGGTGCTAAAATCTAATTGCAGAACTAAGTGTATGAATTTGTTTTTTTAATTCCATTACATTGCCCATGGTGTGGCTAGTGGTAGTTACTTGCAAGTTGTATGTGAATCTTTTGTTGGATATTTTTGATAGTAGGCCAAATCTGCATCACTCTTGAACCTTTAAGACCATATGGTTTATTCAATATGTTATATTTGTTTTCAATATAGCTTATGTTAATTTCAGTCTATTTTTATCTTCAATAGCTCTTCCAAAACTTTCTACTTTTATGAGGTAGGTTGTTTCTATTTGTATTCTCTCTTGTAGTTCGTCATTGACAAATCTTAGTATCTTCTTCTTCGTTTTTGTATTCTCTCTTGTAGTTCGTCATTGACAAATCTTAGTATCTTCTTCTTCGTCTTCCTCATTTAAGCCAAAAACAATGAGGTTTGAGGCTTTTTGTCCACTCTTATTAGTTTGATCATTTACTCTTTTGATAGGTTTGATGTCAAATTTGTCTTTGAGATTGTTTAAAGATAAAATATTATTTAGCTTACCTTCTAGTTCTTTGATCTTGTTTGTCATTTTCAAATTAAACAAGAATTTCAATCTAGTTTTTTTAGATATGTTTTTATTTTTCATATTTGTTTTCCATTTTTTTTTTTCTTTTTCAAGGAAAAGCTTGTGGGATCCTCCCTCTTCCCCAAAATATTCAAATGTAGAGTAACTCAACTACCAACCACAATAACAACTAGCAACCTCAAGGAACTTAAACTGATTTGAACCTGTAAATTATGACCTCCTTGTCAACACGTCTTATGTAGATGGTTTAACTGATTAAACTAGCCCYTGAAACTCCTTGTTTTCCATTTCTTATAGCTTATTCTCCATTAATTACAATTCATTTCATAATGTTGTTGTTCTATTATCTATTTGTTTTTTAATCCCATCTTCAAATGCTAAGAAGTTAGCGTTAAACATGTTTTTTTAATGTTTGATTTGATTTTCACACATAACAAAGCCAAAATCAATGTTCTACATTGTGAAGCAGGGGCTCTAATTTGAAGGCAATATGCTCCATTACAAAGTAGAATTTAAGATACCTACAATAAATAAATAAATATATTTGCGTTTTTTTTTAATTAAAAATGAAATACAGGTTTGTTCAATTTCAACTTCAGAACTAGAACCAGATGTTCATAAAATATTTCTCCATATATATAATATTCACATCAGATTTCTTTGGATATATAATAAGCTCTGTCAGGCTTTAGTACTAGCTACGGTTTCGGTTTTGTTTTTGTAAGTGAAGATAGATAATACATGATTTACCATGTATTTTTGGGCTTTGGAAATTGTGTTTATTTGTACAAAATTTCTATTTTCTGTTGTTTAAATTGCATTTTTAATGTATAAATGGATTCAGTATGTTGAAAAACCTTTAAGATATTTGAATTATACAAACGTAGCCACTTAAATATGCAGATCCAATCATTTTTCATCAAATTTTGGACAAAATCAAACTGAAAAATTCGCCAAAAAACTTTCAAAAGATAAAACGTTTAAAATACTGCTTTTGGAACTGCGATTGAATTCAGTATGCTTTGGCAAGAAGTCTGTCAAATTCTGACGGAGCGAAAACGGTGAGGCCGACTATAGATTTGGGATTAGATTGTAGAGGAAATTAATATATTTTCCAACTCTGAGCGGCTTCTTTTAATCTAATCTTTTGAGGATCTCAAACACAGGCGTCGTTAAGAAAAAAACGTAAACTTATCAATATTTTTCTCAAATAAATCGTTTAAACAAACTACTGCACTTTTTAAATTGCCAGTACTATAACATTCAAGCAGGTATTACAGCTGTCTCTTCTGATCGTAATATCGTTGCTTGCCCATCTACTTTGTATGTGATGGTTGGTGCCATTTTAACTACTGAAGTAACTGGTGGCCACATCCATCCCACCCAACAGCTTTGTTCTCAGCTTTATGTCTTGTCACCGCGGTTTTGACTTGAATGTATCATGTGATGGCAGAGAGAAGTAGAAACAAGACTTCTCGGCTTTATGTCTTGTCACTTTACTTTTGACTTGAATATATCATGTGATGACCCATTGACGTAGACATAAGACATCACTTTAAGTGGCCTGAATTTGGGGGCAAAGTCAAGACTAATATGAAGGGTCCCATTGAAGTAGATATAAGACATCCTGAGTTTGGTGGCACAGTGAAAAATAATATGAAGGGTTAGTAAGAAGATAGGGCAGTAAATTCATGTTAAGTTTGGATTTATCAAGTATGATCATCAAATTTTTTATCAATTTTTTTTTTATGATTTAATTTTATGTTATGTATTAATTATTATTGGTGTTTCATAAATTTTGGATAGATTTACTTTCGATTAATTTTTTTTTAGATGTTGTCACATATTTACATATATAGTTTTTTGTTGTTGTTGTTGTTATGTATTGTTACTTAACAACATCTCCCCCCACTGCATTGTAAACATCTAGCCACTCTATGCAATAACCATTTAACAAATTGTAAAAAAAATTGTATTTCAATTGAAAAAATAAATTTGCTAGGAAGAGTAGGAAGAGAATATCAATGAGATATAAACTTTGCTGGAAAGACTAGGAAGTCTTGTTATGAGTTTTGCCTATACCCCCTCATGTGTCTTTCTTGAGATTATTGTTTGTTGTTGGAAATTATAGTGACTTCTAATAAATTCCAATCTTTGCTTACTTTATAGAGACAATGGATATGTTGTTTATGCAAAATATCACAACTAGATATCAAGATCTCAATGATTATGGAAAAATCTTGGTTAGTTTTGGTATAGTGTTATACATTTTCTTGATCAAAACCTACGACTTTAATGGTTCCTTTATCTCTGCTTTCAGATTGAGGAAGCTTCATCCTAAATAATATTGCATTTTGTTGTCATGTACTCAAATGCCTCCCTTTGCCATCAAGGCTCTCTGTATGAAATTCAAACTTCTATAAACCAACTATTAAGCCAAATTCAAATTCTACCAATGATATCAATAGAGTTCATATGCATATAAAGATAACAATGGAAAGAACCATGCATATATCAAATTCATTCATTAGCCAATTTAATTATGGGATCCTACAATATATTACAAACATAAGCATCCAACAAAAAGACACATATGAGTACTTGTTTATAATCAAAAGCAAATCCACCAAATAGGTTGCTAAGGAGTAACTCACCTCTCAACTATAGGAATCATCTACGGATTCCATCCCCAAGCCAAACCATGATACCACCAAGGAAAAGGAAGCTCCTATAGGGCTCTATTCTCATTGATCCCAACCCATCTCTCTAATACCAAATCCATTCTTCTCACTCATAAGCACTTTGGGCACTCATCCAACCATCAATCTACCATGGCACTCTCCTCTTCATAGCACAAGGAAGATCTCCTCTTTCTTCACTCCATAGTCCCTTAGGGATTTTCTTCCCTTTTAGTGTGAGAAGAAAGAGTTCAATACTACTTCGAATGACCTAGAGGAGAAACACTTGGTAAAGAAAGTCCATAAACAACACTAACAAGGTTGCAGGTTTGCGATATCTACTTCAACTATTATGGACATGCTCTTACTAGCCACAATTTTGTGGGAATACTTTTTCCATTTCCAGGCATAAACAACCATGGCTTCATCCAAGTTTTTTTCATACCATGGAAAATTTGAATGGGAGAGGAACGCTCAATGGAGAATGGAAGAGTATAAGGATGATCCTTGAATGAGGTGAACAATGGTTTTCCCCAAAGAGTTCTGATAAGACAAGTGTGGCCTTCCCAAGAGACATGGGGAAACATCTAAAGAACCACTCAACTCAAAGATTCATGAGAAACATTTGTAAAGAAGCATGTGGAAGGAAAGTTGTACTTCAAAGAACAAGTGTCGAGTCAAATCAACCATGCAACCCCTTTCCTTTTTCCCTCTTGTTCTACCATAGCTCTCTTGTTGCTTTTTAAGAAACCTTTTTGGTGGATATTACATTATTATATATTTACGTTTTATACATACTTTTCATAATACAAGCACACCATGGAAAGCATAAAAACCACACTACAATCCTATCCCATCATGGGGAAACATATATATGCATTCACTAATCGGGCCTTGGCCTTGAGATCCACACTAGTAATATTTACAATGAATTATTATTGGGTATTTTTCACAAGGGTGAGAACAATCCCCTAAAAATCAATGGTTGTGAATTGAGCCACAAACAAATGGTTGTAGTGCATGGAAATAAAACCCTAGCTCTACTCAGATGCATTAAATCCTAGATCATATAAGAGATAAAATCCAAAGCATGAAGAAAAACCTACTTATTGTGAACAAAAGAATTGGAACAATGTGAGATTTCTATTACGACAATGATAAGACAAAGAAACAAAACTTGGTGGATGAGCTTCCTGAAGTCAAATGGGATCCAAAGCCCTTCCTTGGGATGGGTACGTTGCTTCCTTGATATACTTGCAACTCAAACCTTGGTTGGTGAATAAGATAAAGAGGCTAGAATATGAAATCAAGAGGAAGAGGTCCTCAAGATCCTAATGGAATTTCGATAGCATAACCTTACTTTTATGGATATATATAGAGAGTGACCTCATGTGCTTTATTTATAGTTGTGTAATGGATAACCCACTTGACATGGTATTCATTATAGTGCTTAAAGATGATTGAATCAAAGTTAAAAATAACAATTAAGGTTTGATATGGTCTACATGTAACTAATATCCCATCATGAAAATTCAAGTACATTGATGGGGGGTGAAAATAATGAAAATCAATGATTTAAAGGGGTGACATAGTTTTTTAGGAGTTTTTTCTGCATTGTCCGTGCACACATAATGGGCCAATATTTTCATTGATCAATTTTAGTCAACTTCAAGGGTTAACTAGGTTGATCCTGGTAATTTTGAGGTCATATGATGGTGGAATGGAGCTGGAGATGAGGGTGATGAGGGTTATGCATACCAATAGTGATGCATTTATGTGTAAATGTTGAAAATGGTGCAAGTGAACACTTTTAAGGTGATAATAGACCCCCCCTTAATGTGTGAGAGTTGGAGTAAATTGTATGACCAAAATACATTACAACTTCTTTATTCAAGCATAGGAAGGACTGAGGACGGAGTGGAGTGTCCAAGGAAGGAGGAGGGTCCATGGAAGGCCAATGGAGAACCAACTTTTAACAACAAACCAAAGATGTGATATGTGCATAGGATTTGAATAGAGATGAGGTGGGCATACCCGTTCTTGTCAAGATATCTCAAAAGCATGATACAATAATGGACCATGGCATAAATGGGTTAGGCCAATGAGAAAAAATGGTTTCACAACATAATACGAGATGTGATTACGGTGAAAGGGAATTATATCATAAAACAATGATATCAATAGTGATACATACAAGTATATAACCAAGACGCTAAGACAAATATAGAAGCATAGTGAAGCTTGCAAATAATTTGAATACAAAGGAGCAAATTCCCCTTTAGGGGGGCAAGAAATAACTAGAGGAGACGTGCTAAACATGAAGTCCTCCCCAATATATGAATTGAGTTGTTAGAAGGAAAGATCAAATTCATGGCTCTAGAAATTGTTGAATAGATCCTATTAATCCAAGGAATTATAGTAGAGGTCGAATCACTAAAAAATATGTATGAATTGCAACGGTGTGAGAATGAACTGGAGTCGAGCATGTGAGATCCTACCAAGTCCAAGAGAGATGAGGAATCTTATCCTTGTCCAAGGTAACCCATCAATGAGGAACATGGGACCAAGGTACATGTTGACGTGCAGTGGGAAGACCTGGGGTTAATCATTAACAAACCAACAAAACCCTTAGACACTAGCCCTTTCGGCATCACCTGCAAAGCAAGTGAAGTCTCACCCAATGCATCTAGAGGGGATGCAGGAACCAAGGTTCTACAATGATGAGGGGAAGTGAGGTGTTCAACATAAGCATACTATGCATTATCTATTCATCTACCGTGTGCACAATTTCCATTAGTTGTCCTTTAATCATTATTCAACATACCTTATGTGTGACATTACTCCACTTAAAATTCATTCATTCATCATTAACTTAAGTGCACATGACCATAACAACATATATCAATGACTTATTTAGAATACTTAAGCATTTACCATCATTACACAGTAACAATAAACATCATAAACATAACACACAAACACATCACGACACAAGGTTTTAACATGGTTCAACCTAGATTGGGCTACATCTGCAATGATTAGCTTCTTATTTTATTCATTAAATCTCCTTATAGTTGCACATTGTTCTTACAATAAGATGTATTAGTTAACATTACCCAAATCTGCCTCATATGTCCTGCTGCGGTGCGAGCCTATTTCCTAAGACCTTCAGTCATAACTCAAAACACTCTTGCTCCAAAACCCATCACCAAAAATCGACTTACTAAAATCTCAACTCACTCGTCATCCAACAACAACAACCACTCTCTCTACCCAAAAACCCATTACAATTTTTAGCTTTACAATAGGGCTAAGCCCGTTACAAAATTGTTACAAAGTGGACAAAATTTCCTTAAAATTTTAACTACTTTTGGCCTTTTGTGTGATGACTCCCAAACATGCTTCAACTACTTTGCATGATCACTTATCCTTAACCAAACCATTGTGCGATCCGTTCTTGCACGATTCCCAAGACTTCTCCAAAATAGCCTGCTCCAAAACCCCCCCAACACTACCATGTGGCTCGTCCTGAGCCACTTAGGCTTTCTTCCAATTCGCCATGAACTTTCGAATGTCTCCTTTGTTGTCGTGGCCTTCTCCTTTACCTCTGTCTCCTTCTGCAAAAGTGTGTCAACTATTTCGACAGTAACCTGAGCCTGCATATTCTCAACACTTTATTTGACTTCATGTTTGACTATACCTCGAGTGGATGCTAAGGCGGTTGTCATCCTATAGGCTTTGTCTTATAGTATCTCAATATTTTGTGTGTGAGCCTGCTGCTCCACCCTTTGCTGATTCATTTCTGAATACAACTTCCTGTTTTCCTCCATTTCCATTACCACCTATGTTGGTGGTAATGTACCCATTACAACTTTGAACTTCTGTGCATTTTCCTGCACAACTTGTATCTTTTGGCTAATCTTCTGTAGCTCCCTATCTTCAGCTAGTTGCGTCCAGACGCATGTGGTTTCTGCATAGGTTTGAACACATTCTATCTCTAGGTTCTTTATGCTCTCCACAACTATGGTCACTGTCTGTTCCCTTTTCTCCCTTTCTTCTGGTGGCGTACTTGATGTCATGCATGCTTCTAAGATGACTATACGTGCACATAAGCCCTGAATAGCTTCACTTGTCCTTCAACTGGGGCCTCCATCTCTGTCTGAGCCTCTGGGAGTTCTTTCTATACCTGCTCGAATGTTTGTTGCATCCTTTCGACCTTCTGCATGGCCTCATCCTAATCCTTCTTGACTTTGTTGTATTCCATTTCCAAGGCTACATTCTCTACCGTAACCTTAACCAACTCTTTAGATGTCTTTTCTGCATGCGAGTTCATATCTGCGTCATGCTCATCTACAATTATTTCAATACATCTATCAATAGTTGAGATACGACTAAGTCAATATGACCTAGTTCCCTTGCTTGTTCTTGCATCTCTGTTGTGGGAAAATCTACTGCCCTTGTTGCTAGCTTGATCAATCTATGTTCGCTTGCTACCTCTAATGACTGATAGATTGTCGGCCCTGCCTCCCCATAATTTGGAGTTCCTGTTGTTTGTCCATCCTCTATCTGTCGTACTGGCACAAACTTCACTGCTTTTAGCAATTGGTGCAACTCAACCATCTACTCCTGTATCTTTCTATGCATTTCTTCCTGCTGGTGTGTCACACGCTGAAACGTGTCATCTGTGACTTCTTTAACTTGATCACTAATTTTTTCCAAGTCTTCCTTAGTCAGGGCTTGGATGGCCACTTCCTTGACAGATTTCTGCTTCATCCGTTGTGGTATGGATTTTTCGCTTCTTATCTATGCGCGGTGTTGTCTTCTAGGTTGTTTATTCTGTGCCATTTCTTCCTCCTAGAGGTGCTTCTTCATCTTGTTCATCAAATATCTCTTCCACTTCCGGGTTTTGTCTCTCTAAGGGCCTTATTTCCACTGGTGGAATATTCCACTCATCGTCACAATCTACCATGATATGGCCCATCACGTCCTTAGTTAACTTGTATCGGGTGGGCAACCATTGTTGATCTGGTTCCTTTGTCGCTTACACATAGATATTATGGTGCCCTGCCTTAAAGCATGCAAGTGCCTTATATGCATTGACCACCTATGGTGGTATGCATGGCGTCCTCTCAATGCTTTCCCTAACAGTTTATTTATAAATATAAAAAGGAAACAGTGTTGTCCATCTGTCTCACCTTGTGTGTAGTATGCATAAGTTATGATATCGCAAAGCTAGACATGGCTTATCCTTGACTCCCAAAAATTGTGTATTATCTTTCTCCCTCCACGTAGATAATGCTATTATAATTAAGATCCATGCATAGTGAAATTCAGTCCCTTTATCCTACGCTTCCCCACAATCGATCAAGAACTAGTTGAGCAAGAATGCCACCTAGTTCATCTATACGCCCTCAACTGAATTTTTAGTTGTCGCAATCACTGCTGCTGGGACTTGGTCTTTCCGACACTTTCTTAACAATTTACAAGATAATGCTTGCATTATGAACCTCACTATTGGGTCACATATTCTCGCGACATCTAAACCACACTATCCTTAGAACATATGAAAATTCTCCTTCATGCTCTCTAATAGATCCTTTTCATTCTTCTTTTTGGAGAACAATAGTGAGGGGTCCTACCCTTGTGATGGTAAGCCGATTATGCACAATATCAAGTATGTATCAATTGAGACTGATCTGTCAAGACACAAGTAGCCTCCATGTACACAACTCACCAACATTTTTATTTAGGAATTAATCTCTGCGCTCCTCCCAAAGTGTGGTATATCAAATAAGTTCAAAATGCTCGCTTTCTGCAACCTTGTTTCCCATATCTCTGGTTCTATTACGACCAACTTTGTCTCTTGGCTGATGTACC
Organism: Picea sitchensis; assembly: GCA_010110895.2. Lineage (NCBI taxonomy): Eukaryota > Viridiplantae > Streptophyta > Pinopsida > Pinales > Pinaceae > Picea > Picea sitchensis. The sequence goes on along the minus strand of SNQJ01S0030646.1, from coordinate 13,286 downwards.
ACTTTAGATACTTACTCGGTTCTAGCTCCAGAAATTTATTCTCATATGTAATGTCATGGTCTGCATATTTTAAGCTCGGGGTCAAACCTAACATGTCTTCCTCTATGATCACTCTAGTGGGGATTTTTGGCTCCATAAGATCATACTTAGGATCTTTCGCCAAGTGGATTGGTTTTGTTGTATCTTTTCTTGGTTGTACATAATATCTTGGAAAGGGGGGCGAGCTTGGCTCTGAAACTGATTCTCTTGGTGTCTATCCCTGTACCTGTATTTTTGGTAGCTTGTTGTGTGGCTTCTTTGATGCTGAAGTAGATGTTGTTGTTGCCTTAGGTGGTGCCATTGTTCTGCAACTCCTCTCTATAACTAACGTCTTTGGCTATATTCTTCTTGCACTTAGCTCCATGCTCACTACTTTCATTGTTCTCTCTGAAATGAAAATGACAACAACTTTACCCATTCAACCTTTCAATTTCTTTTGTCCACTTGCCACTTGTTTCTAAACTCGTTCACTTTTGCATTAGCATTTATTTATTTCCTTAGTGCTTCATTAACTTTGTATATCCAAAGAATTATCTGTTAGATTCTTCAACCTCTCAAAATATTCTTTTCGATTTTCATTTATGGAAACACAACGCCACTACTTCGTCGTCATGATAGATCTTTATTGGATGTCTCGTCATGGATTGTCTTGAATGCTTTTCTTGCTTTATTCATATGCTTCTGTCACTTTCCAATCTTCTTTCTTGCACACGTATCATTCTTTTTTACTTCATCACTGCGACACTCACTGTATTAACTATGTGAACACCTATTTTATGCTTCCTCCCAACCTTCTATCTCTTACATCGCTCACTTTTTATTACTTTTTTCTTTCTTTTTCTACCTATACTATAATACACTACAATAAACATTTGGCGCAGATCGGACTAGTGCACATAAGCATGACTGTCTCTGTACTGTTTCAACCTAATTCCATTAACCAACATGATCCAGGTGGATATCGGTGGCCACCAACCTTTTCCAACTCGCTCAAAACAATTTTCTGGCAATTTTGGCAATTTACTATTTTTAGCAGTTTTTAACTTCCGAGGCCATTTTGAGGTCCTAAATGAAGGTTTTTCGGGACTGATCTTCTCATTGATATATGAAGTTTTTAATTGAGCCCCCAAAATGAATCTCCTCGAAAATACCTTTCCAACGTGATATCGTGCGCCTAAAATGAAGATCGTATGCAAAAGTTACGACCCCGGGAAGTTGATGTACTAACTTACCCAAACGGGGCCCACATGAATTTTGGCATTTCATCTCCTAGGGTTAGGTTTTTGGATATATAGGGTTTTTGAAATTCCTGTTTATTGTAAAAAGGACCTCAGAGCCTCATTGTAATGATCTTCTTATGAATGAACGCACTAGTCACATCTCTTCTCAGAGATAAGCCGCCACCATTCCAACAAGCTTGTTTTCTGCTGCATTTTATAATTCAGCTTATTTCCTTATTGAATAGAAAACCAGTTTTACTATATCTCTATTATTATGTGTTAAGAATATTTTAATAATCTATATTCATTTCGTTCTGCTCATAAAATCTGGATCAATGGTATCAGAGCACTCTACTCCTTGGTGTCTTAATGCATGTCCCCAACGAGGTTTGGCTACAAAGAATTGGGTCTCAAGCTTGTTTCTCTTGAGGAACAAAACTCTCGCACACCCAAGCGATCTCTCATGGAAGTATGAAATAAATATGACGGGACAATAGATCCTTTCAAAATGTTGATTTAGGAATCCCTCACGCAACAAAGGAATGAGATGATGGATAGTTTCATGCAAATCCTTCGATGACTACCAACAGGCGACACATCTTCCTCGAGCGGAGGCGCTGCCCCCTTCAAGGTACAAATAAACTTTGATATTCCTATATTTGAAGGTCATATAGATGCAGATGCTATAGACAAGTGGTTGAATCTACTAGAAGGGTATTTTTTTGTCCATAACTTTTCAAATAGAGAAAATATTACTTTTGCACTCCTCAAAGTCGTTCCCCATGTCAAAGATTGGTGGGAAAATTTCTTTGAGTAAAAGGAAACATATGAACCCTCATTATTTACAGTCGTGACCAGCTGGGAAACCTTCAGGGATGCTATTAAGGAACAATACTACCCTGTCGGAAGTTATGACGACTTGTATACCAAATGGACCACGCTACAACAAGAAAGAGACCAAGTAGTGCCAGAGTTCACAAATATCTTCCATACCTTGTGCAAGAAGATGGGTATAAAATATTCAGAGCGACATATAGTGCTCAAGTATCACAATGATCTGCATAGATACAACCATAACGAAATGGAATTTCTGGACATATCGTCCTTAGGCACAGCCTACCGATATGCCATCAAAATCGAGCAGAAGCTCAAACAAAAGAAGCGACAATTTTGGCCTAGGAACCCCTCACAACAAAAGCCAAGAAGGGGCGGCCCCAACCCACAGAACAAAGGATAGAGAAAATATGGACAGTATCAGAACAACTAGTCCAAGCCGCAAGTAAAGAAGGACACCAGAAATAAAAAGAAAGATACCGGAAAGTGGTGCATCCCATCGAAATGACCCCAGGTGCACCGCTACCCAATGGGCCAATCTACTGCCACTCTCTATTAGAAAATGAGGAGATCAAGAGGCAGATCCAAGAAATTCTCTAAAAGGGGCACATACATCCAATCTCATCGCCTTGTGGGAGCCTAATCATGATGGTGTAGAAGAAATATGAGACATGATAACTCTGCATTGATTACCAGGCCCTGAATAAAATCACAGTTTGGAATCGGTACCTGATTCCCTGAATCGACGACCTCCTTGATCAACTCACGGGGGACAAATAATTCAGTAAGATTTATCTAAAGTCTAGCTACCACCAGGTCCCAATAGAACAGATAGATGTATGGAAGACCGCCTTCAAGTCAAAAGAAGGTCTTTTTGAATGGGTGGTCATGCCCTTTGGTTTGACAAATGCTCCAACAAATTTTATGAGGATGATGGACGATATCCTACCAAATTTCACCAATACTTTTGTAGTGGTGTATCTGGATGATATCCTCATCTACAACAAGACTTAGGCGGAACACTTGCATCATATTCAACA
>SNQJ01S0030645.1:59115-103811 GCA_010110895.2 Picea sitchensis | reverse complement strand
TCTTATACTATTGTTCATTTCTCATTGGATATAGTTGAATGGTTTAAGTATAAGTTGAAAAAGGTTTTAAATTTTACTTGATACTGATTCACCCCCCTCTCAGTATCAACACCTGGGTGGGACAAGCATGTGGGGAAATTAGGAACTGTAGACTAGTTGTAGAACTTGGCACCTCAATTGAAATATTGTTTTTGTTGAGAGACCTTACTTGGATAGGATTTCATTTCCCAAGTAGAGTTTAAGCCCCATCTCATGCGTGACCTACTGTGAATTTGTGGGTAGTAGAGTCTAAGGCTGGGAGGAAAGACAGAAGTCGACATGCAGTTGGTGGCCATTTGTATCAGATAATTTTCCACCATGTGTTTGTTTAATTCATTGTTTAATTCATTGTTTAATTCATTGTATAAGCATGTGTTGGTTAATTATTGTGCTACGTACATTTCAGTATGTTGTTGTTCTAATTGTAGAGGGTTATAATTATGTGTACATAGTGGCATTATGTGTTGTATAAGCCTTTGTGTTGCTATAATTTTTGTAAGTAAACAAGAATTATGCATTACTGTGATGGGTTACCCTAAATATGTTGTATGATTAGCCTGTAGTGCTTTGCATGACTCCTATACTTAGGCAGTGCATTTAAATAATTATATTGAGAACAAAAGTAGTCATACTTGAAGATATATTAGTTGGTGTTATTTTTTTTCTATTCATATGTAGAGTTTTCATTTGAATTAGTTAGTAACATAGCTGGAAAGCGGGGTGTAGCTTAGCCAATACATGTTGGAAATGCCCTTGTCTAGGTATGAATAGTGTGTTGGGTGCAATTCCCTTTTACACAGCGAGGGGAAAATCCTTAGCCAGTTTAGGCAGGTTTTATAGACTCGGGATGGCCTAAATAACCTTAGGAATTACTTAGAGTAAAATGCAAGTTCGCTAAAGTCCAAAAGCATACTGATAAACCTACGAAATCATGTGTCTTTCTCATAAGGAACACCAATCATCAATCTTGGCACAGTAAATCAATCATGACTGTTGATCGGAGTTCTCTTCACTCGAGGGCTTATCAAGAGTCCAGGACATTGTTGATCATTGAATACATCAGAGGCGGATTGGGAGATCCTAACTTTTGATTGGGGTCCTCATGTACGAGGACTTGTTGAGGATCTAGGCTATTGTCAACCATTGGATCCATTGAAGATTATATTAAGGGAGATATGGATTGTTGGATCCATATCAGAAAGTGTCATCAAAGTCTAATGTTCAAAGTAGCCCGTAGTAATGAAATTATGATGGGAAGGATTCAAGTGGTAATATTGATCGTAGATCAAGTAGAGTCTGGAAAGAAACATTAGTCTTTGGATATATGATGATCCATCATGAACAAGAGTCAAATAGTGTGATGAAGTCACGCCAACGTGGGATACTAGCATGGTGGTATTACATGTCATTGAGTTAACACATGGCAATGGTTGATTGGTCGGTGGGACGAGTGTGGGTCTCGTTGGGTGAGATGGGTCTTAGTCCTTCACTCCTATATTTATTCGTTAGATCCAAGGGTTGAGAGATCTCAACCATTCATCGGAGGTAATTCATCAGAGTAGTTGTGGTAAAGCTACTCCAATGGAAAGGGTCTGAAAAACAATTGTGGCCATCGATCGATGATCGGCTAAGATATGATCTTGATCATTCATCAAAGGTAGGTTCATCAGAGTATCCTTGGCTAAGGTACTCCGATGGGGAGGTCTGAGAAGTGATCATGGTCATGTATTGAATAGGGGTCGAGATGAAATTTTCGCCATAGATCTTGGTGGTTCTTCAGGATGAGGTGAGGAGGAAGGTGTTGTCATGCTGACGAGGATGACATCACCCCACCAATGCGCAGAGGACAGGTGATGACACCTAAAGGAATGATTTGAGTGCTTAATGATGACATGTACACCATGTGAGTTGACGTCGAGGGTCCTCATGTCATATGGGAATTGTCCCACGTGGCAGGGTGTTGTAGCACTTGGGGAATGAAGGGTGATGTGGCATGAGTGTTATGCGTCAAACCAGGTGGTAGAGTTGGGTAGGGGTACGTGTCATGGTTGAAACTCAGATTCCATGTAGGATTGTTATAAAATGAGGCTAGGAGCGAGTGACATCATGATGACGAGAAGTTCTAGTGTGTTTAGAGGAGAACACATGGAATCATGTGAATGGAAGGAAGGGTCGAGAGTGGAATACTATTGGAGGAATACCTTGGAGATAGGTGTCTAAACCTTATCCCTGGGATCTATCGATGATAGATCCCATGCATCCATTAGAGGAGGCTGGTTGGAGTGGGTTGTAATTTCATACGAGGGAGTACTCCAAAGTTTAACATGGGCATTTGATCAGAGGATGGCCATGATCCAGGGCAGTCGTTGATCTTTAGTGGAGTCTGCGGGCTAATTACAAAGGTTGTCTTTGAGGGGTGTTATTTGGTGTTCATGTTAGAGGCTATGATGAAATAAGATCCATTGATCGTCAGTTCACCTAGATCGTATGATCTGTCGGGGTGAATGCTATTGGACCAATATGTTGGAGTGCACAAAGTATCTCGAAGTGGAAGAACTCCAATGGAATGGATTCCTATAGTAATGAAGAGCTTTGATGGAAGGCCCAACAAGGTGTGAATCCGAGGAGTGTTGTGGTATATGCCACATCTGAGCCATGTAGGATGGTATGTGAAGTAGGAATCCACATCAATGCCAAGTTGGGTGGCACATGTGACAATGATGCCACGTAGCACTGTTTTGGAAATCAAGGTGGAGGACCCAAAAACTTTGGAAGGTTGTAACTTTTTATCTAGATCTTGGAAATGAGTGTGGTTACAATCGTTGGAAATCTCTCGATGAGCATAATTAATCTATGAGGTTTAATTGGAGAAAAGAAGTAGTTGGAAAAATCGAAATATTTTGACACCCCATCCATTAGAAGGTACTTAATGGGTCGGGTACGTTACACATTGAATCTCATATGAATATGCTAAATTCCTACTTTAACCAAATGGGAATATATCATATACTATGGGTATAAGTTCTAGCACTCAACATACCAAATGATTTCTTGCATAGATGGGCATACACAACAATAAGAATTCCAAAAATGGCCCTAGAAATTGTCAATAATTCTTCAAAAACAAACTACTATATAATGTGACATTCATGCATGCACAACTTGAATTGCATTACTAAGATGAAAACAATGTCTTTCCAACCATAAAAATAAAAATAAAAAATAAAAAGCTAATAATTTATCAACATGTTGGGCATATCACATATTGTGATTGGAAATCTAACATGGAAAGGTTTGCTTCTTTTACATCATAAAAATATAGAAAAACTCTAATATATGTCAAGATGGCTTCTCAACTTGTTGGGAATTCATAAATATCATGAGAAAAAATCTAAGATGCTAAGTTTTATTCCAATATGTTTGGCATAACATAATGAACAACAATCAAAACATACTTCTCTACATTTGACATACACCCCAAAAAATCATGAACAAAAATCAAAACATACTTCTCTACATTTGACATACATCCCAAAAAATCATGAACAACAATGATGCCAAAATTGGCTTATTCTTCAAGTTGGGAATGCATTAAACATCATGAACAAAACCATAAATATGCCACTAATAGCTTCCAAACATATGTATTCTTTAATGAGAATGCATGCATGGTGTAAGTTGGATTTCAGACAAGTTTGCTTGCCACCATTGGTGATCTGTAATGGATCCGAAAAAACAAATGGTTGTAAGACTCGGTACCTGTAAGATAATTTGGAAATTAAATAAGGTTAAACAAACTATGAAAAAACAATTTTGATGTAAAAGTGAATGAGACAAAAGAGATCAAAGAGATAATTAAGTTTTAAATAAAAATAATAAAGGAGAAAAGACTAAGGAGGCCTTCCCATTACCCCAACTCTCCCTATATATTGTTGAATTTGTCATTCTCAAAGGGTCTTTTGGACAAGGAGATGAGGATGGATAGAGAACCATGAATATCATTATAATAATATATTTTCAGAATAGAATAAGCATCCGTTCAAAGATGGTTTTCCCATTTGGGTTTCCAGGGTAAACATGGTGTCTTATGTATGGATTTGTCTATGTTGTGTTAAATTCTATGTTATTTTTCTCTCTATGAGATTTAATGGAGCTGATTTGTATTTTAATGGTTTCTTGTGTTGTTTAATCACTAAGGATGCTTTACCAACTTTAGTTTTGAGTATTTCCTTCATAGTTACAGTCTCCATGAGCAAGAGAACTATCCCAGCAGCTCTTTACTCTCCTTCATTCATCCATTTATGAGATATGATATTGATGGACTTAATTTTCATAATTGTGTATATAGTGGTAGACATCCTCTTTCTCCCTAATACATGTGAAGAGGACTAGTGTGCATGTGAGTAAACATTGGGCATTGAATGTTGGTAGGACACTCATCTAATTTGTTGAACAAAGATCTGACTGGTGGGTTGTGTGTTGGGACAATAATATAATTTCCTTCTCTTAATTATTTTTTCATATCAAAGGTCAAGTCATTTCATACATATATAGATCAAGTAATTATTATGTGGTTCATGCTTTCATTAATGGTCATCTCACATGTTTCATTGATTTTCATCTCACTTGAATTTTGGTGAATGGTGTTTGGATCAAAGTGTATGCATGATGTATTTTATTGTTATTATGGCCATATTTTCATGAATCCATCTCTTATAAATGTGAACTAGAATCCATATCATATAAATAAAGAGTGATCCTCATATATCTATCATTTATTACTCTTTCCATCCTTGCTCTAGGTAATTTCCATTTTATATAAGCACATAGATGGTTTAAATAAGGGTCATCCCAGTTATGATTTCATGAGTGGTGTTTAAGTTGGAATTGAAGTGTTATTATATGCATATGGAACCTAGAAGTGACTTCGTCACCAACGAAATGAATGGCATATGTTTGAACCATTTATGAAATAACTATGTCAAGCTTGAGAAAAATCAAATGGTAAATAGAGGTTGGTCATTGAGAAACCAAATTTGTTTATTGGTTGTAATGACTCCTCTACTACTAAATCTATTCATGTATTCAAAAAATTTACTAGGTCATTAATTAATGAGTAAGTTGGGTTGAGTTGATTCCAATAAAACTTTTTATGGATTCACTTCACCATATGTAGTATAGGTCAAGATGTTTGGCCCAGAAACAAATCATTGCAAACAAAACCACCTTCTCATACCTCAAAAGTAGGAACTAGATTGAAGTAGAGAAACATAGCCAATATTTGTGTGTCCACTTGGTGATGGACAACATATATTCCTGAGTAGTTCTATAGAGTAGTTGTACTTAGAACCACAAAGAGAAAAAATGTCTTGTGTCCATTATAAAACTAGGAACAAAGAGATAGAGTTTATAAATAAACTTATACATACAATATATGTTGGTGAAGTGAGTTCACTATAGCTACCTCATTTATGGATCATATAGGATCAGTTGAATCCTTGACTGTGATGTAGCTACAAGAAATTTGAAGATAGTATAGAATGAACATGGGTAAAGAAAATAGAGAGAGGATGGAAGACTTAAGGACCATCAATGCTCATCTTCAAGAAGAGAAAAAGCACTTGAAGGAATGAGTATATATTTTTAACCAGAGGATGGAAAATATGGAAAAGAACCTTATGACCTCTACCAAACTATTTCTAGTGATAAAGAAGAGATTTGATGAATTCCAAGACTCCCTCACTATACGTTTGGTAGATTGGGACCAAAGAAAATTCCAACTTATACACTTGGGAGAGAAGGTCATCTAGATGGATAGTTGGTAAGAGGATAGGCTCACTTGGATGAAGACTGAGCTAAAAAAAATATTTGGTAGGATTCAGTTGGATGAACCTTCTGTAAAGATTTCTCAAGATTAACTTGGTGAATTTGTAAAGTATACCAAAGGAATTGGTTTCAAACTATTAAGATAGATGGGTTACAATGGCCAAGGGATAGGAAAAACAAGTTTGGGAATTGTAAGCCTCATTGTATATGAACTAAGGGTCAAGCATGAAGGCATAGTTTTCGATGGTGGAAATGAAAAGTCCATAAAAAATAAGAACATATTTGTGAAGGAAAAGAACATTGTGGAATTGGATTTCTCATCGGAAGGAAGAGTAGCAACAAACAAATAAGGTATCCCAATATCACTCCATTCTTATTGTGGCCAAGTGAAAAAGGGTAGCAATGAAGAAATTGCAAAGACTCAGTCTACTCCAGGACTTAGAAGAAGTGGTAATCCAACCAACCAGGGAAAGAAGGAGAAGAATACCACAAGGTATACATCAAACAATACATTCCTTATTTAGCACTAAAACTATTGGTACTCAAAGGTATGTTCATTATGTGGGAAGAAAGGCCATTAGGTGGCATCTTGTTGGGAGAAGAAAGCCATGTTCCACAATCCATATTGCTTTCAGATCAAGGATGGAAAAAATACATCTCTAATCCAAAAATGAACTCATAGGGAAATGGAGAGTAGGAGTATGTCAAGCAATACATATAGAAACAACAAGAACAGTTTCCACCACTATAATTTGAGTGGAAATTGGGAAGTGAATTTTTGGCGACTTCACCCAGAGCTTCACCCTAGAAAATGCACAACTAAGAGAAGAGTGTGGAAAGTGAATCCTAATAGAGATAAAGATCATGATTGCATCTCCAACTCAAGTAGAATAATATGTCCAAGAATAAATAGAAGCATGGGAAATTTGTATCACCATTAAAGAGGAAAGTAAGCTAATTCCAACCACCAATGAATCCCCATTCTAGATACTACCTACAATCTTTTAGAATAACCCATTCTTGGAGATGTGTCAAATACTAATGCACAGATATCAATGACCCTGGAGGGGGGTTCTTGAGAAATCCATGACAAATACCAAAGAAAATAGAATGTTGGATGATGAATTGTGATTTCACACAAAGGTTTTCATCCAGATGGAATTTTTGTAGAGACAAAGTGATTGTAAGCATGTGCAAGCACAAGAAAAAAAATTCCATGCCAAGAAACAATTAATCCTAGTAGAATAAGGTAGGCCACACTTCCTCTTGTGGACTTGTCACATGATGACATAGCTTTTTTTGGTCACATTGAGAAAGAAGACCAACATTCAATTTGGCTTCATTCACCACCAAGGTGTTGGCAAGTTCTTTGTTTGATTTATTGTCAGTGTTTTCATTGATGTCAACCGAGAATGGTGAAAAGGAAAGAAGGAATCGCAAGACAAAGGTTTGAAGGTTTGATCTGACTAAGAATGGCGAGAGAGGGAAGAGGCCATCTCCAAAGTCTCGATGAAATCTGGACCATTGGATCAAGGATTTTCGTGGGTTGTCGATCGAACGAGAGTAGAGTTAGGAAATCAGGAAATGAAAGAAAGGAGTTGACCTGACTACCAACATCGTGAAACATGAAGTCACGAAGTCCCGATTCACGAAGAGAATATATAGGCCGGATCACATGAAAGTCGTGGGCCGTCAATTGGATGAGAGTGGAGAATCGGGAATCATGAAACAGAAGAAAGGAAGTGCTAACTTCTAACATCACGAAATGTGAAGTCTCAATGTGTGAAGAGAAGATCTAGGTTGTCGGATCATTGAGGGTCGTGGACCGTTGATCTGGCATGATGAATTTTGAAGTTCGAGAGTTCTAACATCAGAGCATGGAGGAGAACTAACTCGTGATATCATAAAACACGAAGTCGCGTAGTGCCTTTTTTATTAGCATGTGGTCACAGCCAGTGGTCACATCAACAGAGAATAGGGGAAGGAGCTATCATTGCTATGCCCCACTTCGGATATCAGGAGTTGGGATAATCGAGGTGACTTGCAACAACATATCCGATGTGCAAAGTTGTGAAGTGCTCTTTTTGTTTGGCGTATGGTCACAACCAGTGGTCATGTGGGGAGGAACACGCCCGGTGCTAGTTCGTGCAAGTAAATTTTGCAAGGAACACATTTCAAAAGTTAGAAATCCTCTGTGTGTATTATCCAATGGTGGTGATTAATCATCAGTTTGATCGAAGGGTTATTATTTCACTTTGTGAATTATTGATCAGGTATGATTCAGTTATACTAATTGAATCACGGTTCTTGGGCGTTGGATATTCGATGTGTAACTGATCATGGGAGATAGCATAAAAGAAAAATGCAGAAATAGAGTGAGGATCTGGGTTTTCTCTGAAAAAATGAGTTGAACTGTAATAAATGAAAATTACAATATGCACATTGTGAGAACAAATTTAGAGATGAAAAAACAGAAGCTGGACAGAACAGATAGGGTGAAGAGAGAAGAATGTTCAAGAACCTAAGAGCATGAGAAGAACAGAGAAAGAACAGATGGAAAGAGATAGCAAGTCGAACCAAGTATGAGCAAAACAGAAGCAGTGTAAAGTAGAGAAGAATTGCAGAACAAAAACGAGAAAGCAAGAGGAGTTAAGCGTGAACAGACAGAAGCGGAGTAGAATTGCAGAACAAAGAAGAAGTGGTAAGAATTGAAATATGTGTATTGTTGTTTATTCAAGAAAAGATTTATAATCAGGGTGGTAGGGTGGTGCTAGGGAGTATTGTGGTCCTCTGTTATTCAAGTTGGGGCTTTAATATTGGGAGTTGTAGCTTCCATCTAATTGTGTCTAGAAAATAGGGTGGCAGGGTGGTGCTAGGGAAAACGAAGAGTTTTTTGTGTGAAATTTGGTGCTTGTATAAGTGGAAGTAGGTTCTTCCATCCAGTTGGGGCTGGAGATCATAAGGAGAAAATATGCTTCTTTCTAGTGGATGCTAGAGAAACCAGAGAGTTGGTGCTCTCAACAAGTTGCATCTTGTAAAATAGAGGTGGTAGCCTCACATTGAGTTGGTGCTCAAAGATAGATGATGTACAAAACATAAAAATATTGCCTATCATTCAAGGAAGAAGAGGTTTTCTCCCTTTATGGGTTTCCTCATGAATATATGTCTCTATGTATATCATATGTGTGATTGACGTTCATTATTTTTGTTGTTCATGTCCTATATAATCTTGATGATCACTTGGAGAAGGTTAAAAATATTTTAATAGATTTGAAATCGTTTAAGCATAGTAACAATTGATTCACCCTCTCCGATTGTCTTAGTAATTTCAACAATTGGTATCGAGGCTTGAGTTCCTTTTATTTAAAGGTAGGTCGATTGAGCTTTCAGAGCAGGTTCCTTTTATTTAAAGGTAGATCAGTGAGCTTAAACATGACAAGTCATGAAGGGACATCAACCAATAAGCCTCCTCTGTTTGATGGAACAAATTTTTCTTTCTGGAAAGTTAGAATGAGAACATACATTATGGCCATAGGTGTTGATGTTTGGGATGTAGTAGAGACTGGATATACAAAACCTGTTGTGCTAACTTCCAAAGATGATAAGCTAGAATTTAGCTTCAATGCAAAGGTAATGAATGTTATCTGAGTGGGCTTGTTGAAGATGAGTTTGTAAGGTGATGCATCTTGAATCTGTCAAAGAGATGTGGGATAAACTTATTATCAATTATGAAGGAAATGAGAAAGTAAAAGGTGCCAAACTTCAGACATATAGATTGAAATTTGAACAACTAAAGATGAATGAGGATGAAACAATTAGTAAATATTTTTTAAGAGTTGAGGAGCTTGTGAATGCCATGAAGGGTCTTGGTGAGAAAATTGAAGATGCATTTTTAGTTCAGAAGATTTTACGATCTCTGCTTGATAGATTTAATCCAAAAGTTTATGCAATAGAAGAACTGAATGATCTTAAAATTATTCCTATTGATCAACTCCTAGGAACTCTGACTTGTTATGAAATGAGGATTAGTAAAGATAAATCCATCACTAGAGAAGCATCTTTTAAAGAAAACAAGAATACTGACTCGGAATTGGATGATGTTGAAGCAAAATTTGTGAGAAGGTTAAAGAAAGGATCAGGCAAATACCAAGGCAAGCTGTCATTTAAATGCTTCAACTATGGTAAGATAGGTCATTTTTCATCTAAGTGTCCTCGCAAGAAAAAAGACCAGATCTCTGATGATGAAAAGAAATACAAATTTAAGAAATATAGTAAAAACAAAAGTTTGTGTGCAAATAATGATGACTCCTCAGAAGACGTAGATAGCAACTCATCTTGTGAAGATAAAGAGAATGATTTTATGATTATGTCCGTAGGAGACCTTGATGATGAATACACAGGAAGTGACATGAATGAGGAAGAAGTTTTGGTTGATATGGAAGGTGAAATAATCAGTGCTTTAGAAGAGATTGGCAGACTCAGACTTAAGAAGAGAAAACAAAAACAATTGTTGATACAGTTTGAAAAGAATGGTAAAGAACCAAGTGAAGATTTTGTTTTGTTAAAAGTAGAATTAGAAGAAGCAAAGAAAATAGAAGATATTTTAAAACAACAATTAGCAGAGAAGAAGGTGAGATGTGAAGCTCTAGAAGAAGAAGTAGTGAAAGCTAGAAAAGAGTTGGAGAAGTTTCAAGCCTTGTATCACCAAAATATGTCAAGTATCAAAGCCTTAGAAGAACTGAATAGCATCCTGAGTAAACAAAGATCTTCATTGATAAAATCTGGTCTAGGTTATGAAAGTGGTTCTAGTAGCAGTCAGCCAGAAAACAAAGAATCTAATAAGATGACCAAATTTCAAGTCAGCAGACAATCAGATCATGATCATACTCTGCAAACTAAAGTTAATCAAGATGAGTTGAATTCTGAACAGGAACAAAGCCAACAAAAGATAAAGCAACCAATTTCAAGAGAAAGACCAATATTCAGGTATCAAAATTTTTTATATGGTTATTGTTATTATTGTTCTAATTTTGGTCATAAACCTGCAAATTGTGGAATTAAGTTTAGAAGGATGCAACTAAGGAGGTCACAGAATGAACAACGGTTGCAACATAGAACTAAGCAGACAGTGAGTAGACAATATCGTAACAATTATTTTGATCCATTGTATAATGAGACTGAATGTTACATTTGTCATAATTTTGGTCATAAAGCCTTAGATTGTCATTTGAAGAATTACAAAGTTGATCCAAGAATAAATTCCTCAGCTGAAAATGTCAAGATATGGAAAAAGAAAGAAAGTTATAAGTGTGGATTAGTGTTGTCAGCCCAAAGACAAAAGAACCCCTGGTATATTGATAGTGGATGTTCCAAACATATGACTGGAGATAAAAGTAAGTTTTTGTCTCTAAGTGAAAGCAAATCAGGGAATGTAACTTTTGGAAATGATGCACTAGAAAAAATCAAAGGTAAAGGAATGGTAAGTCTAAGTAATGGAAAAGGGAAAGCTCAAGATGTGTTGTTAGTAGATGGTCTTAAACATAATCTACTTAGTGCCAGTCAAGTTTGTGAAAGAGGTTGTGAAGTTGTTTTTACTTCTAAAGATTGTAGAATAAAATTTGTGAATTCAGGACAGTTGGTTGCAAAAGGCATAAGAACGAAAAACAATGTCTATGATTCAAAAGAAGAAAAAGAAGAATGTCACTTAAGCAAGTATGATGAAAGTTGGCTATGGCATAGGAGACTTGGACACCTAAATTTTGATCATATAATCAAGCCTAGAAATAGTGGGGTGGTAAAATATCTTACAAAGATATCAAAACCATATGATTTTGTTTGTAAACCTTGCCAAATAGGAAAGATTACTCGGACACAGTTTAAATATAAGAACTTTCCTTCAACAAAAAAAACCTCTTCAATTAGTACATATGGATTTATGTGGACCATCAAGTAAGGAAGGTACAGGAAAAGAAAACTATTTCATGTTGATTATTGATGATTATTCTAGACTAATGTGGGTTGCTTTTCTGAAGGAAAAATCTGAAGCATTCAAAAAATTCAAAGTGTTCAAGGCTCTGACTGATAATCAAACAGGAAAAAGATTTAAGGCAGTAAGGTCTGATAGAGGAGGAGAGTTTAGTTCATGGAACTTCAAAGAGTTTTTTGATAAACATGGGATCAAAAGAGATTAAACTATTCCAAGGACTCCACAACAAAATGGAGTAGTTGAGAGGCAGAATAGATCAGTTCAACAGATGGCAATATCTATGATGAATGAAAGGAATATTGCTCAGACATATTGGGTAGAAGAAATTCATACAGTTGTACATATTCTTAACAAAGCTCATCTCAGGCCACAAAGTGACAAGACTCCTTATGAACTGTGGTTTGGAAGACCTACTTCAATCAAGCATTTTAAAGTATTTGGGAGTAAGTGTTATATCAAGAATAATGATGAAAATCTTAGCAAATATGATGACAGGTCTGATGAAAGTATCTTCTTAGGGTATGCTACAAACAGTAAAGGATACAGATGCTATAATAAGAGGTTGCATAAAATGGTTGATTGTATTGACATAAAAGTTGATGAAGAAATCCCACTATGAAATGTAAGCAGTATTGAACCAACCACAGAGGATATAGTTGAAGTTGAAGATGAAAAGGTCCAAGAACTAGAAAGAGAAGACTCTGAGTTAGATGAATATACAAATACTCGGTCAGACTCAAATCAGCAAACAGAAACAAAACCACCTCTCAGAATTGTTAGAAAGAATCATCCTGAAAAACAGATAATTGGTGATATGAATAAAGGAGTTCAGACAAGAAGAAAATTGAATAAAGACTCAGAACAATCTCATATTTCTTTCCTAACTATGATTGAACCTAAAAGCTTTGATGAATCCAACAAGCATGATGATTGGATTAGAGATATGAATGAAGAGCTTGATTAGATTGAGAAGAACAACACTTGGGAGCTTGTTCCTAGACCTGAAGATAAGAATGTAATAGGCTCCAAATGGGTGTTCAAGAATAAAATGAATGAACAAGGAAAAATTGTTAGGAATAAATCCAGATTGGTATGTAAGGGGTATGCACAAGTTGAAGGACATGATTTTGATGAAACCTTTTCACCAATGGAAAGATTGAAAGCCATCATAATTTTTATTGCCTATGCATGTCACAAGAACTTTAAAGTATATCAGATGGATGTTAAGTCAACATTTCTTAATGGAGACCTAGAAGAAGAAGTATATATGGAACAACCTGAAGGTTTTTCACTGACATATAATCCTAACTATGCCTACAAGTTGAAAAAGGAATTATATGGACTGAAACAGGCACCACGATCCCAGTATTATAGACTAGACAAATTTCTACAGGACAAAGGGTTCACGAAAGGTACTGTTGAAAGTAATCTATACATTAAGTCTGAAGGTGATGATTTATCAGTTGTTTTGGTTTATGTAGATGACATAATTTTTGGATGTACTAATGACCCTTATGTTCAGTGGTTTTCTAATTCTATGCAAATAGAGTTTGAGATATCCATGATAGGAGAACTGTCATATTTTCTTTGTTTACAAGTAAATCAGAGTTCTGCAGGGTTATTTATCTCTCAAGAAAAATATTTGAAAGAGATGTTGAAGAAGTTTCATATGGAATATTCCTCTCATGTTAGTACACCTATGGTGGTTGGTTGCAAGCTCAGTAAAGATGATATTTCACCTGATGTTGATTAAAGAACATATTGATCAATGATAGGCAGTCTTATGTACATCACAGCATCCCGTCCTGATATAATGCAAGTTGTTGGAATGGTAGGTCGTTATCAGTATGCTCCTAAACAAAGTCATTTAGCAGCTATCAAGAGGATATTCAAATATTTGAAGGGTACAATGACTTATGGTCTGTGGTATCCTAAAAATTAGAATTTTCAATTAACTGCATATTCAGATGTTGATTGGGAAAATTGTGTGGATGAGAGAAAGAGCACCAGTGGAGGTGCATTCTTCTTGGGCGATTTGTTAGTAGCTTGGCTTAGTAATAAGAAGGGATCTATTTCATTATCAAATACAGAGGCATAGTACATTGTTGTTTCTACTTATTGCACTCAATTATTATGGATGATACAAACTCTTGAAGATTTGAATGTAACTTATACTGATCCCATTCCAATTCACTGTGATAACACTAGTTCCATTAGTGTCTCAAAGAATCCTGTTCTTCATTCAAATACTAAGAACATACCAATTAAATATCATTTTCTCAAAGAACAGGTTACAAATAGAGTTGTTCAGCTGAATTATATTCCTTCCACGGAACATATAGATGATATATTTACTAAACCATTAGCACAGACACCATTTGAATATCTTCGTCAGACGTTGGGGGTCATATCTTCTTTCATCTAATGTGTTCACCTTGTCAGGGGGAGTACTTAAGTACTTATTGAATATCTGTTGTATTTCTGGTGAATATAGCCTTGGTTCTTTCATTCATATTTGATAGGGGAAGTGTGTTTCCTTTGTCATTGATGTAAAAGGTGGAGGAGGTTTGATTATTGTTGCAGAATGCAAAAAGTTGCGTAGAAAGTTTCCATCAATGACAAAGGGGGAGATTGTTGGTGAGTTCTTTGTTTGATGTATTTTCAGTGTTTTCATTGATGTCAAATGAGAATGGTGAAAAGGAAAGAAGGAATCACGAGACAAAGGTTCGAAGGTTTGATCTGACTGAGAATGGCGAGAGCGGGAAGAGGCCATCTCCAAAGTCCCGAAACGCAAAGTCCCAATGAAATCTAGACCATTGGATCGAGGATTGTCGTGGGTCATCAGTCGAACGAGAGTGGAGTTCAAAAATCAGGAAATGAAATAAAGGAGTTGACCTGACTACCAACATTGCGAAGTCGCAAAGTCTCGATTCGCGAAGAGAAGATATGGGCCGTCGGATCACAGGAAAGTCGTGGGTCGTCGATTGGATGAGAGCGGAGAATCGAGAATCAAGAAACAGAATAAAGGAAGTGCTAACTTACGACATCATGAAATGTGAAGTCTCGATGTGTGAAGAGAAGATCTGGGTCGTCAGATCACTGAGGGTCGTGGATCGTTGATCTGGCACGATGAAGTTTGAAGTTCGGGAGTTCGGACATCGGAGAATGGAGGAGAGCTAACTCGCGATATTGTGAAACACGAAGTTGCGTAGCGCCTTTTTTATTAGCATTTGGTCACATCCAGTGGTCACTTCAACGGACAATAGGGGAAGGATATATCATTTCTAGGCCCCACTTTAGAGATTGGGAGTTGGGAGAATCGAGGTGACTCGCAGCAACATATCTGATGTGTGAAGTCGTGAAGCGCTCTTTTTTTTTGGTGTATGGTAACAACTAGTGGTCATGTGGGGAGGAACATGCTTGGTGCTAGTTCGCGCATGTAAAGTTCACGAGGAACACATTTGAAAAGTCAAAAATCCTCTATGTGTATAATCCAACGGCGGTGATTAATCATCAATCTGATCGAAGGGTTACTGTTTCACTTTGTGAGTTCTTTATCAGGTACGATTCAGTTATACTAATTGAATCACGGTTCTTGGGTGTTGGAGATTCGATGTGTAACTGATAATGGGAGATAACATAAAAGAAAAATTAATAAATAGAGTGAGGATCCAAGTTTTCTCTGAAAAAATAAGTTGAACTGTAAGAAATGAAAATTACAATATGCACAGTGTGAGAACAAATTAAGAGATGAAAAAATAGAATTTGGGCAAAATAGAAAGTGTGAAGAGAGAAGAATGTACAAGAACCTAAGAGCATGAGAAGAACAGAGAAAGAACAGATGGAAAGATACAGCAAGTCGAGCAAAGTATGAGCAGAACAGAAGCAGTGTAAAGCAGAGCAGAATTGCATAACAGAAAAGAGAAAGCAAGAGGAGTTAAGCGTGAACAGATAGAATCAGAGCAGAATTGTAGAACAGAGAAGAAGTGGTAAGAATTGAAATATGTGTATTGTTGTTTATTCAAGAAAATATTTATAATCAGGGTGGTAGGGTGGTGCTAGGGAGGAATGTGGTCCTCTGTTATTCAAGTTGGTGCTTGAATACTAGGAGTTGTAGCTTCCATCTAGTTGTGGCTAGAAAACAGGGTGACAGGGTGGTGCTAGGGAAAACAAAGAGTTTTCTGTGTGAAATTTGGTGTTTGTATAAGTGGAAGTAGGTGATTCCATCTAGTTGGGGTTGGAGATCATAAGGAGCAAATATGCTTCTTTCTAGTGGGTGCTAGAGAAACCAGATATTTGTTGCTCTCAGCAAGTTGTAGCTTGTAAAACAGAGGTGGTAGCCTCACATTGAGTTGGTTCTCAAAGATAGATGATGTACGGAACATAAAAAGACTTCCTATCATTCGAAGAAGAAGAGGTTTTCTCCCTTTATGGGTTTCCTCATGAATATATGTCTTTGTGTATATCATATGTGTGATTGACGTTCATTATTTTTGTTGTTCATGTCTTGTATAATCTTGATGATCACTTGGAGAAGGTTAAAAATATTTTAATAGAATTAAAATTGTTTAATCATAGTAACAATTGATTCACCCCCCCATTCTCAGTTGTCTTAGTAATTTCAACACAAGGTGAAACATATCCAAGTTTCAAAGAGATGGGAATGATTGTTGATTGCAGAGATTGTATCTAGAGATTTATTATAATTGAGAGTCATTTAGTAGATTGTTTCTTTAAGGGACCAAGTGATCCAGGGACCAAAGAAAAATTCACAGCTAGAACTGGAGTGAGTAGATAGAGCCAAAGTAAGAGATATATCCAGGAGCCAGAGTCAGAGCCATGTTCTATAGAAGTAGATAGAAAGCACATTGATCCATATTGGTTTCCTTTAAGATTTTGGAGACCGAGACATATCTCAATGGGAAGTTATTATCTGGAATGGATTCAAATAAAAAAATGGTTATAAGAATCGATACTTGCAAGCTAATTCAAAAATTAAATAAGGTTAGACAAACTATGAAAAACAATTCTAATGTAAAAGTGAATAAGACAAAAGAGAGAAAATGGAGAATTAAATGAACAAGAAAATAATAAAGGAGAGAAAATACTAAGGAATGGGAAATGAAAGGTCATGCATATTGGCCTTCCCATTACCCTAGCTCTCCCTGTATATTTTTGAATTTACATTCTTAGAGGATATTTTGGCCGAGGAGATGAGGATGGATAAAGGGCCATGAATAGAATTATAACTATAGATTATTTAAATGGATTGAGCATCTTTCGAAGTTGGTTTTTCCATTTGGATGCCCAAGGTAAACACAATGTCTTATATACAAATTTATCTATGTTCTGTTAAATGCTATGTTATTTTTTTGTCTATGAGTTTTAATGGGGATGGTATGTCTTTTAATGGATGTGTATGTTGTTTAATCACTAAGGCTTGTTTACTAGCTTTAGTTTTGAGGATTTCCTTCATAGTTAAAATCTCCATGAGCAAGAGAAATATCCCAATATCTCTTTACTCTCCTTTGCTTATCCATTTATAATATAGGACATCAATGAAATTCATTCCAGAACCATGTGCAGCCTGGTGGAAATCCTCTCTCTCCCTAAGACATGTGAACGAGATTGTTGGGTGTGTGAGTAAACATTGGGCATTGAATGTTGGTAGGATGCTCACCGAATTTTTTGAACAAAGAAATGATTGGTGGGTTGTGCATTGGGCCAAGAATATGTTGGGTTTTATCGTTGCCTTCTCTTAATTCCTTTGGCATATCAAGGGTCAATCCATTTCATACATATATGGGTCAAGTAATTGTTGTGTGGTGTATGCTTTCATGAATTGTCATTTGACATGTTTCATTGATTATTGTCTTACTTGAATTTTGGTGAATGGTGTTTGGATCAGAGTTTATGTATGGTGTGGGTTCTTATTACTATGGCCATATTTTTATGAATCCATCTCTTATACATGTGAACCAAAATCCCTATCATATGATTAAAGAGTGATCCTCATATATGCACATATATGGTTTAAATAAGGGTCATCCCATTTATGCTTTGATGAGTGGCATTCAAGTTGGAATTGGAGTGTGATTATGTGCCCGGGAAACCTAGAAGTGACTCCTTAACCAACTAAATGAATGGAATTTGAACCATGTATGCAATCACTATGTCAATATTGAGAACAATCATGTGGTAAACAGAGGTTGGTCATTGAGAAACCTAATTTGTTTATTGGTTGTATTGACTATTATTCTATTGAAGCTATTCACTTATTCAAACAAAGTACTAGGTCATTAATTAATGAAGAGGTGGGGTTGATTTGATGACAAGAAGACCTATTATGGTTTCTCCTAATCATATGTAGTTACATAGGTGAAGATTTTTGTCCTAGAAATAGAGCATTGTCGTAAACACAACCACCTTTGCATACCTTAAGAGTAGGAGCAATCCTGAAGAAGAGAAACATAACCAATCTCTGTGTGACCACTTGGTGATGGAAAACATACAAACAAAATTATAATCTTGAGTAGTTCTCTAGAGTAGTTGAATTCATAGCCACAAAGAGAAAGTAGGTCGTGTAGCCATTATGAAGACTGAGAATAGAGAGATAGAGGTCAAAAATAAGCTTCTACACAGTATATATGTTGGTGAAGCAAGTGGGCTATAGGTATATCATTTATGGATCAATTGGATACCATCCAAAAAATGAGAACATCCTCCTCATTATATCATAAATGACCAAAAGAGTGCTAGATGTCTAGTTTGTATATTTTTAATATTTGAAATCTACTACCAATCTTTCATTTACCCTCCACGATACAAGATGGGGGAGTGAAAAAACATAAATAGCATAAAATTATCCCCATCGTAACCCTCAAATCCACCATCAAGGGTGGAGTTCCACCATTATTTTCATATAGTGCATGCAACCAACACACTATAGCACATCCTTCAAATANGATACAAGATGGGGGAGTGAAAAAACATAAATAGCATAAAATTATCCCCATCGTAACCCTCAAATCCACCATCAAGGGTGGAGTTCCACCATTATTTTCATATAGTGCATGCAACCAACACACTATAGCACATCCTTCAAATATTGGGAGAAAAAAATCCCAAATAATCACATTGAAATGCTTATGCCTAGATTGGAAAGGGCCTGAAGGAATCCACTACCAATAGAGGGGAAAACAAGATAATTGGATTATAAATGAAATGTGAGGAGTTGTAAATGATTCAACGCCCTTTCGACTTCCTTATTATTGGCCACAATATTCAAAAAGGAGGTTGTGCCAATCCCCAAGGGTATACACATTAACACTTTGTGCATGACCGAAATTTGGGTTGAGGTGAGCTTAATGGGATTTATTTGTGCATTACATATGAGCTCAACCATGCCCAAAAATGGTTTTGGGAGTGTATACTCTTAATAGAGATATCAAAATAAAAGGAATAAAAGAGAGGAAAGCTATGTTTGGCCTCTGCTTCTCAATTACTGAAACATTTAGAGGGGCTTCCACAATGTGGGATAAATATTTGAGAATAATATGCATCAAATGGGTAATATAATGCAAGGAAAATGAAATCTCATAGAACATCTTGTCTAGCTATATATTCACTCTTATGGTGCAAAAATCACAAAGAATAAATAGAATGTAGGGTTCATTCATTGTGTAGAGATTACCTCTCCTAATTTTCTTGTTGTTGGTGTCATTGATGGTGAATCCATGATGAACTTACCTCTTTTATAGATCCCAAACATACACCAAACACATAGAAAAATGATCCTTATAGTGGCCACAAATCTCCAAAACTAGTGTATGAGAATTGGTGTATTTAGCAAGATCTTAACCTTTTCTATATTGATCCAGGAGGATCCATAACGCTCAAAACTTGATCATCTCAAATGCTAATGAAAATGAATTCATTGAATAGAGATCAACAAGAGATTTCCAACGATGCATGAATCGCTTCAAACTGGTGTCGTATGAAAAAGTTATGATGTTCTGAAGATTTTGATCAACAGGAAAAAAGTCAAATAGGGCAAGACATGCGGCAGGTCCACAAGTTGCCACGTGGCCATCTGTACAACTGACAGAGCATAGGGTGACTCCATGATGATGTCATCATGATGATGTGGAAGCATGAGAGGCTACCACATGTCACCCAGATTCGATCGATTTGGAACCCAGTTAGACCAGTAATCGACTACCATGTGGCATCTATACGAATGATGTGGCAACCCTGTCAGTAGCCTAGTTAGTAGATCGTACAATACAAAACCAGTCAGGGTGTTCCAAGTGGTTTTTGGTTGGAAAGTGATGTGGCAGACGTGGACCAATGAGGTGGTGCCACATGGTACCTTCAAGAAGGCCAATATGGCCTTATCCAAAAAACATTTAAGCCAATGGGAATTGAACCTATGACCTCTGGGGGAATATTCTAGAAATATTCCAACACCTTAACCATAAGCTTCAACCAATGTGCCAATGGTTATGTTTGTTAAAACTAACGAGAATAATTATTTAAATGCTAAACAAATGAAACCCAAGCATATAGGTGGGTCAGGTACAAGGATCAAAATTGAGCATGTCACAGCATGTCAAAAGGATCCCAGCACATCCCAAAAGTGCTTTAAAAAAATGGTTGTCTAAAAAAATGTTCATTTTCATTTTTACCCATTTTTTAAGAAGTGCAAGTTGCATATTAAAATTTCATAAGAAGGGTTATTCTTCAAATTGTTTGTCACTTGTATGTCTTCAGTGAATAACACATCCATGGATAACTTTGTTTACATTGCAATTTGTGTTCAAGTTTTGAAGTGGGGGCTCTGATAGTGGAATACTAATAATGAAAATAAGGAATGACCTGAGAATCAAATGACCTCCCTTTATTACTACATTAATTCTATAATAAGTGGCAAGTACTCAGCATGTGCTAGAAAAAAATTAAAGTTGCATTCCCTATTTTTTTCTAGAATATATTTTAATATTACCTATCTATTTCTATTTGTTTTCTAGAATATCATTTAACCTATCTATTTTCTCAAACCATCCATGGCATCACAAAAACCATGGTGGTATTTTCATCATGAATTTTCTACACTACCTTCCAAGTTCAATAGTGACTGGATATTCACTATGTCTATTTCATCGAAGTAATTATTTGAATTCTTGCTATGCTTGATTTCCGTGATTTGAATTATTTTGGTATTTCACTTCTTTTGAACCATCCATAGCATGTTCAATAACTTGTCATTATTGTCATTCTAAATTATCTAGAATTGTTTGTAAGGCCCTTTGTTCTTAAATTGGGTTTGTAGAGCATTGTTCTTCTTCAAAGGTATTATTTGAATTCTTGTTGCACTTGAATTGTGTGAGTATTTCATTATGGATCTTCTACCATTGTTTGTTGGAAGTCGATATCCAATAATGTGCCTTTTAATCCATAGTTATTTATGTTTCTTTCATGTTCAAGTGTTCATTATCCAATTTGTGGAGCATCTACTTCCTTTTTTGAGAGATATGAAATGAAATCTCTATGCGTTCTTGGTTTGGAAATCCTACAAGTTATTGAAATTTGGATTTCATTGTTTATATTATTGAAATCAATTAAATAATGATTAAATGGAAGTAGAATGATGAAATGGCTTCTTTTTTTTTGGAGGACTCAAAAATATATGTTTCTATATTAATTCAATAATTAACTCACATATTTGGGGTTGTATAGACAACAAGAACACTACAAATACATATTGTTAATTATCTTCTAGAATGATAGGTTAAAACAATAGATCTAAGATAAAATTCTATAGATCTAATGCACAAACTTATATAGATATGATATTATCATGAATATATCTTAAGCATATTTATATAGATATCTAACCCACATGAATAGATATGAAGCTAAAATATCTAGATCTGAAATACACTCAAACATATATAAGATAACTAATAAGAAAAATGTCAGTGAAAGAACAATAGAACACCAAATATTTTACGTGGAAAACCCAGCAGGGAAAAACCATAGGGAAAGGATCAGCCTTTATTTCTTATTAGCAAATAAATACATCAAGCTTTATCTCTACTCCTTCTACTTCATCTCTACACATTCTTCTTGATATACTCTTTCTTGTACATTTTATTTGAGAGAAAGAATACATATATAGGCTCTCATAGAAGAATATACAATAATGGAGAACTCTCTAGAAGTACATTATGGAAGTTTTAAGAATTCGAGAAATACAATTATTTTATTATTTTATTATTTTATTATTTGGTCTCACATACAACAATCTCCCAGTTGGGACCAAATTGAAGCCTGGGTGAATATTGTTTCTAGAATTTCTATCTCCTTGCTATTGATCCAATCATAAAATATCTTCATCACATTTGCATCAAACCAACCAAGGTTCTAGAAATCTCCTGCTTATCCCTTGGAAAAAAAATTGTTAACATATTAGTTGGATTTCCTTTTGTGTGCATTTTCTCCAACTGTAGTAGCCCATCATCTAGCACTTGGTGAATCCAATGATATCTAACATCGATGTGATTTTAGAATGGAAGGAGGGATTTTTGGTAAGATGGATTGCACTTTTCCTACCACAATTCAATACATAATTTTCTTGTTGCACACCTAGTTCCTCTAAGAACTTCCTCATCCAAATCATCTCCTTGCATGCATCAGTTGTTTCAATATACTGAGCCTATGTGGTATAAAGAGTCGCTACCTTTTGTAATCTACATACCCATGAGACTGCAGCTCTTGTAAAAGTATAGACGTATCTTGTTGTATATTTTCTAGAATCCATGTCACTTGCCATATCAACATCTGTAAATCCTTCCAACAAGATATCAATACATTGAAATCAGAAACAATGATCAATTGATCCTCTGATAAATCTTAAAATCCATTTAATTGCATTCCAATGTTCCTTTCCTGGGTTTTCAAGAAACCTACTTACAACTCCAATTGAATGTGCAATGTTAGGGTGAGTGCATACCATTGCATACATTAGGCTTCCTATTGCTAAACCATATGGAATTTTGGACATTTCTTGTTTTCCTTAAACACTAGTGGGGCTTTGATTAGATGTTAATTTAAGATGAGAAGCAAGTGGTGTACTTACAGGTTGTGTATTATCCATGTTAAATTTTTCCAATACTTTTCCAAGATATTGTTGTTGTGACAACCATAGTTTCCTTATTTTCTTGTCACGTATAATTTTCCTCCCAAAAAATTTTCTTGCTTGTCCTAAATTCTTCATTGCAAAGATCTTGTTTAATTCTTCTTTTAACCTAGTAATCATCAACTTATCTTTTATGACAATCAACATATCATCAACATATAATAATAAGACAATAACATTACCATTTTCATCTCTTTTAATATACACACAATGATCGAGCGTAAAAGATCCAATGTCTTATACCATTGACGAGGGACTTGTTTTGGCCCATATAGACTCTTCTTCAACCTGCAAACCAAATTTTCTTTACCTTTTTCAATAAATCCCTCTAGTTTCTCTATATATATCTCTTCTTCCTAATTTACATGTAAGAAGGTTGTCTTGACATCTAATTTTTCCAATTCTAAATATATAGAAATGACAAGACCAAGTACAACTCGTATTGATGACATTTTGACAACTAGG
Organism: Picea sitchensis; assembly: GCA_010110895.2. Lineage (NCBI taxonomy): Eukaryota > Viridiplantae > Streptophyta > Pinopsida > Pinales > Pinaceae > Picea > Picea sitchensis. The sequence continues at coordinate 80,295 of SNQJ01S0030645.1, read as the reverse complement.
AAGAAAATTTATGTAAAATCAATACCTTGTTCTTGCTCGAATCCTTTCACCACTAGCCTCGCTTTAAATCTTTGTCGATTTTACTTGCCTTCATGTTTTATTCTATACACCCACTTGTTCTTTAAAATATTTCTTCCTTTTGGCCTTCCAACTAAATCCCATGTCTTATTATCATGTAGGGATTTTAGTTCTTCTTGCATGGCCTTTTTCCATTTGATACCATTTTCTCCTTCACATGCTTCCTGAAAACAAGAAGGTTCACCTTCATCAGTCAATAAAATATATTGTGAGGGAGAATACCTTTGTGAAGGCCTATGTGGTCTTGTATACCTGCGAGTTGATAAATTTTGTGGTGATATTTCTCTTAGTGGTTTTTTTTATTTTGTTGTTCTTCATGATCTTCTTAATTGTTGTTCCTCATTTTCATTTTTTTGCAATGGATTCTCATTAATGTCTTGTTGTAATGGTGGATGATTCTCTTGTTTCCCTTGTTTCCCTTGAATTTCAACAAATCTTTGTGTCTCCACACCTTTGTCAATAATTTTAAACATTTGTTCTTCATTAAAAATTGCATCCCTACTTCTAATAACTCTCCTTTTTAGAGGATCCCACTACCAGTAACCCAACTCATTATCAACATATCCTAAGAAAATGTGTTTCTATGACTTTTCATCCGAATTGGATCTTTTTTCTTTAGGAATATGCACATATTCTTAACAACCAAAAAATTTGAAATGAGTGTAACATGAATCCTTACCACTCCATACCTTTTCAGGAATGCCACCATCCAATGAAGTTGTGGGGGAGAGATTTATTAAGTATCAAGCTATACGAACAACCTCTTACCAAAAATGTTTAGGCAAACCAGAATTTGAAAGCATGCTTCTCACCTTCTCCATTATCGTCTGATTCATTCTCTTATTTGTTCCATTTTGTTGCAGGGTGTGAGGAATTAGTTTTACATGATTTATGCCATGTTTACTATAATATTCTTCAAAGGCCTTAGAGAAATGATCCCCACCATTATTAGATCTAATACATCTCAATAATTTGTTAGTCTCCCTTTCAACAACCATATGAAAATTATGAAAATTTTCTAAAACTTGATCCTTGCCTTTAATAGGGAAATCCCACACCTTTTTTATGCATCGTCAATAAATGTAAAAAAATAAGCAGCTCCTCCTAGTGATTTTATATTAATTGGGCCACAAACATCAGAATGCACCAGATCTAATATGTATGTATCCCTTTTAAAACTATTCCTCATAAATGAAACCCTTTTATATCTACCCATATTACAATGTTCACAAAATTTGATATATCTACCTTTTATCCCAAGAAAAAGGTTTTTTCTCAACAAGGATTTTTAGACTTCTTTCTGTCATGTGCCCAATTCTTTTGTGCCATAGATCTATTGTGGGATCCTCTTTTGCAATAGAAACAATGTCTAATTTCTACAATTTTGATTTTAAAGTGTAGAGAGTGTCTATTTCATGCCCCCTTGCAACGACCATTGATCCTTTTACAGTTTTCTAGCTTCCCTTGCCAAGCACTATATGGAATCTTTCGTCATCTAGCTTCCCAGTTGAAACCAAATTCATTCTCATCTCTGGTACATGCTTGGCCTACTTAATCAATAAACTACAAGCATCTTCCATCTTTATTAGAATATCTCCCACTCCTTTAATATTACAAAAACTATTATTACCCAAGCGAACCTTACCCATATTACCTGATTTATAAGAAATAAAAAAAAAAAATCTTGGGGTAGCATAGTAGGAGGCTCCAAAATCTAAAATCCAATCACTATCATGAGTAGAAGTATAAAGGCATACATCCTCATAATAAATAGTAATTAATACCTCGCCATCTATTGTAATAGCAATAGTTTCTTCAATATTGTTGTCGTTGTTGGTTGTCTTTTGATCATTTTTCTCCCTTTTAAATTTCAACGATCTCTTTTGACATGGCCAAGTTTTCCACATTGATAACAAGTTATTCTTCCACACCTAGACTTTGATCTACCTCTAGATCTTGATTNCATCTTCCATCTTTATTAGAATATCTCCCACTCCTTTAATATTACAAAAACTATTATTACCCAAGCGAACCTTACCCATATTACCTGATTTATAAGAAATAAAAAAAAAAAATCTTGGGGTAGCATAGTAGGAGGCTCCAAAATCTAAAATCCAATCACTATCATGAGTAGAAGTATAAAGGCATACATCCTCATAATAAATAGTAATTAATACCTCGCCATCTATTGTAATAGCAATAGTTTCTTCAATATTGTTGTCGTTGTTGGTTGTCTTTTGATCATTTTTCTCCCTTTTAAATTTCAACGATCTCTTTTGACATGGCCAAGTTTTCCACATTGATAACAAGTTATTCTTCCACACCTAGACTTTGATCTACCTCTAGATCTTGATTGGCCTAATTTATTTTTGGTCGGCTTCCTTCCTCGATCACCAAGAGTTGATGCCTCCATATTTTTAATTTCTTCTCCCATAGATTTATTGCACATCTCTTCATTTAATAAGCTATTAGAAACATCTTCAAAACACAATTTACCTTTTGGTTCCACATTACTTATGGTAACAACCAAGTTTTTCCAAGTGTTTGGAATTGAGATCAAGAGTAGAAGTGTTTGGATATCTTCATCAAAAACAATCTTCAATGAAGTGAGTTGGTTCAACACCGTGTGCAACTCATTTAAATGCTCAATCGTTGAAATCCCTTCCTTAATTTTGAGAATAAGCAATCTCTTCATCAAAAATAATTTGTTGATCATTGTATCTCGTTCATATAAATCATGAAGATTTTTCTATAAGGACTCGATTTTCTTTTCTTGTGAGACATGGAAGTATATTGTGTCTTCCAAATATTGTCGAATAGTAGCGATTGTCTTTCGATCTAACTTCTCCCATCTTTCATCAGTCATCGATGAGGGTTTCTTTGATTTTCCCTCAATCGGTAATTGCATATCTTTCAAGGTCAATATATCTTCCATTTTTTACCTCCATATGGTGAAGTTTTCCACGGTAATCTTTTCAATATTTATCATCTACTCCATTGCAATCACTTGTAAATGGATCCTAAACACATCGAATATCCAACAAAACTTTGCTTTGATACCATTTGATAGGTTAAAACAACAGTCAATAATAGATCTAAGATAAAATTCTATAGATCTAATGCACAAGTATATAGATATGATATTATCATGAATAGATCTGGAGCATAATTATATAGATCTCTAACCCACATGAATAGATCTAAAGCTAAAAGATATAGATCTAAAATACACTCAAATAGATCTAAGATAACTAATAAGAAAAATGACAGTGAAAGAACAATAGAACACCAAATATTTTACATGGAAAACCCAGCAGGGAAAAACCACGGGGAAAGGATCAACCTTTATTTCTTATTAGCAAATAAATACATCAAGCTTCATCTCTACACCTTCTTCTTGATATACTCTTGTTTGTACATTATTATGTGAGAGAAAGAATACATATATAGGCTCTATAGAAGAATATACAATAATGGAGAACTCTCTGAAAGAATACATTCTGGAAGTTTTAAGAATTTGAGAAATACAATTATTTTGTTATTTTATTATTTGATCTCACATACAAAATAAAAAAAACATGCTATAATGGCGTGCATTTTCTCTAGTGTAATAAACAAAATATTTGGAAGCATCTTTAACTTTGTAAAAAAAAAAATTACAATTACGCTTATGATATTTGAATATTTGAATTTGTGCTTTGAGAATATTAAAGTGATATTTTGCAGGTGGCTTTGTGAATGTTAAGGTGATATTTGGATTTACTTATTTCTCTACTAAGCATAAATTTGATTGGAAATGTAATATTTTATTTAACACTTTTTTTTAATAAAATGTGTAGTTAATTTATTATTGTCAATTAAAAAGTAATTTTTTCGAATATTTTCATTATGAAAAGGTGGCATGAATATATACCCTTCCAATTGAAATTAGGACCAGCCCTTTAAATTTGATCATTGGTCAGTTGAACGTCCTACCCCTATATAAACATGGCACTCGACCCAATGCAGGGGGAGCATGGAATTGGGTGCAAAGATCTAACACAAATCCCAAGGTGGGATTTTTTTACCAGACGTTGTACCTTTGTCTCATTTCATGTGCCAAGAACTCAGAGTGAGTTTTATTGCATCGTTTTTCGTGCCATGAGAGAAGTATAGAGTGTTTGTACTCATTTTTCTCATTTTTCCAAGAGGATCATGATGGTGATGTCATTTTTGTGCTAAAGTTCTATGTATAAAAATCTTAGTTCTGTTTGTCGTGTATGAGAGCCATAGTCTCGTTTTGTGTGCAAAATGGGGTCTTTGGGCACTTGTTCGGGACATAGTTGAATTTATACTCATTCTTCTCATAATTTCGAGAGGAATTCAGTGGTAATCTATGTTTATGGGTTTGAGTAGCAGAATTGAAGGGTGTCTTCAAATTTTCCATTGTAAGTCGTCATTGTATCAAGCATTTGAGCATTAATGGAGTGGTGCATTGTTTGGAAGTGGACCCGAAGATGTAGCCCAAGATGGGTGAACTCCGTTATCAAACTATGTAATGACCCTTGTTATTTTTTGTCTCTATCTCTCTCTATTTTGGCATTTTTATTTCCACAAGTTATTATTAGTTAATGAAGTTTATGGATAAGTAAGCATTTTCACATGATATTTTGTAAATAGCCATAACGATCTTAATTTCTCGAATCTAGTCGGATGTTTAGTGTCTTCTTAAGAACTAATTGGCATCTAAGGATTTTTGGATCAAGTTCGTATCAGAGCTCGTTGGTATCACTGGAAGGAAGTTGGTATCAAAGCTGGTTTGACATGTATTTGTAAGTGAATACTTACGAGGTCTAAACTCAATCTTGGTGAAGGATCATTTGAAGAGTACATTCCTAAGGTTGGTTCGAGGAATGCATTTTGAAAGAAAGAAATGGATTCAACAAAAGATAGGGATTCTTCTTATCCGAATCCTTTCGATACTAAAGAGGAATTTTGTTTTCCTCGTTCATGGAAATGAAGCTCATGGTGGAATAAATGTATGAGGATCAAAAGAAGGCTAAGGGAAATTGTGGTAAAGGAAAAGGAAAACCACATAAATTTGAGAAGAAATCGAAGAAGTTGTTGGACATATTGTCATTGATGTCAACATTCGAAGATCATTGTGATGTGATGATGAGTTTTTATGATGAATCGTCATTGATGACAAACAGGGTGCAAAAGAACATTATTAAAAGCTCAGAAGAAATAGTGATGAACAGATCAGAAGGAAGAGCATTAATTGAAGCTTAGAAGAGATGACGTACAGGAATCGTTCAATAAGGAATCAGACTATTTCATGACCATCGAAAGATGAATTCAGCAGAATGCTACAACAGTCATCGGATCTGGGAACTGCAAAGAAGGATCGTCGGATCAACACCCGATAAATTCCTGACCATCGGATCAGCACAAGTAAGATCTATGGTGGAGAGAAATTGTGGAGATCAGAAGAAAAACTAACATCTATGCATGTTTAACCTTCACAATCCTCCTAGACCATCGATCTGTAAATTCGGAAAGATCAACGGTTGGCATCGGTTCCACTACCAATGAGCAGTTTCCATTGCGGAACTCGACGACGGTTTTAAACATCATGCTAGTTGGGACTCCACAATCATCCCTAATCGTTGATCTACTCCAGGATGAATCATGACCCTTAGAACAAGCATAGTGGAAGGATAGTGTAAATTGTACTAAACAATCGATATCAAGTAGTCATCGTAGTATCATGACTTATTCGGTAGGTAACCACTCTGGAGGGATTGAACTACCTCGGAATTCTAGTAACCCGGAGTCTCGGAGAGCCGAAGATCCAAAGTAAGATCTAATCGTCCATCAAGAAGGAATACTTATGGTCGAGATCCTAAAAAGTGCACAATGAGAAGACCGTTAACAAAATGCCTTATTGAGTTTGCACGGACCGTCCACTCAACTGCAGATCAAAAATCGATCGTACGATCTACTTCAGTGAAATGCACTCTGGAGGGATTGAACCTCTCAGAGTTCGAGTAGCCCGGAGTCCTCAAGTAACGAATGGATGAAATGAATCTGGACCATTGATCTAAGAACTGATCACATTCGTTGGATCAAGGATTCATATGAACCTACGACCGTCAACACATCAGGAGATCCACGTCAGCAAGGACATGTGGCGCAATCAGATTGTGAGAAGTATCTAGGTTCAGATGGTACTTTAGGTTACGTAAATCATCAAACTAGGTGACACGTGGCAGCCACTCAGCTAGTGCCACATCAACAGTGACATCAACAAGTTATGTCACTCTAGGAGTATGTCGTTTGGGGGAATCCAACATCTACCACCACCAGATGCCTGAAGCACCGGAGCGTGAAGTCATGAACTAATGTCGGTTGTTGATCTAAGATCCTTCGGATTCTCACATGACCATTGGATCAAAACGTAGTGGAAATATACGTAAGCACTCCCATGTTGACCACTTCGACGATGACCAACTCTAGAGGAAATTGAAGAAGAAATTACCTGGACCTTCGAAGCCCAAGAGTCCCGAAGTAAATAGTGGTCATCCATCTCAACCTTGGATTAAGTCATAGTTGTTGGATTAAGTAGTAAAAGGATAAGTAAGGATTGGATCTAGATCGTTAATTTGGTTCCAGGAATCACGCCAACCATTAGATCAACCCTTGTGAGAGGTAACCACTTCGGGGAGTTGAGACTCCGAAATATTGGATGAGAGAGAAAACGCCCGAAGACCGAAGTCTGGAGGACTAGGTTCCAGCCCCTGATCATGAGTTAAGAACACATAAAGTCATGAAGTGTTGGGAACATCGCTTAAATTAATAATCATGTGGTTTTGCGCATATGATCACATGTAAATGGTTTGAAGGAAGTGCCTCTGCAGAATTTGATTTCTGCAATATTTGCAAAGACATAGAATCGAGTTAAAAAATAAATCGATCCATATCTATGATTGATTTATGAAAAGCACTCTCCCTAAATTAAAAACCTTCACGATAATGTTTGAATAATAATAGATATTATTGTTAATTTAAAATGAAGAGATGTGCTAGTCCAAACAAAGGGACACAATGCTTCATAGCTCACACCAGTTGGAAGATTATATAAATGAGAAAGAAAGGTGATAATAAAGTGTCTATGCAGTCTAGATCAGAAGATCAAAACAAAAGCAAATTCCAAGAAGAAGAACTGATGATTTTTATGCAGTGAGGGTGGAAGAGAGGAGCACGGAAGGATTCATATCCTTTACTAAGTAAAGATAAGGAGGTTGTTGCTTCCTAGGGTTGGTTCCCTAAAGATAAGGGAGTTGGTTATTTCTAGGGTTAGTTCCCTAAAGACAAGGAAGTTGGTTCTTCCCAGGGTTGGTGCCCTAAAGATAAGGGAGTTGGTGTGTCCTAGGGTTGGTGCCCTAAAGATAAGGGAGTTGGTGCTTCCTAGGGTTGGTGCTCTAAAAAAAAGGGATTTGGTTCTTCCTAGGGTTGGCTCCATAAAGACAAGGGAGTTAGTGTTTCCTAGGGTTGATACACTGAAGAAAGGGATTGGTGTCTCCTAGAGTTGGTGCTCTAAAAAGGATTGGTGTCCTTCACTATTTCTTTATAAAACCTTGTAATTTATGTTAATTATATATTTATAATTGATTTTAAATACAAGTCCATTGTTGATATGTTGTGGTAAATAATAAAATATCAAAGTAAATGCTAATTGTTTAAAAAGGGAAATATTGATTCACCCCCCCCCCCTTAGTATTTCCAACAGAAGACACATGAATTCAAGAAGCAGTTGAAGGGAAAAGAAGAAGATAATCCTACATGTTCTCATTGCAAGAAGAAAGGACATGAGGAGGCAACATGTTGGAATTTGCATCCAGAGAGGCTAAAAAGTAAGTTTAAGGACAATGGTAAACATAAGACCACAACCATAGTTCAAGATCTTGGATCAGATTCTAAAGTTACAGCTATGGGTGTTAAAGGTATATTTTATGTTGCTATTTCTAGTTCACGTACTTCTTCTTCAAAGGATAATGTCATCCCTGATGGAAGGCAAAGAAAAGAACAGTTTCATTTACAAGTTATCTCAAAGTACACTAAGATTGATACACTTGTTGATAGTGGATCACAAGTAGATCTTATTTCAGATCAATTTTTTCATAATTTGGGATTGGAAACTAGGCCTCATCTGAGACTGTATCCTTTGGTTTAGATTTGTGATAATTCCCAATTACATGTAACTAAGCAATGTAAGTTATTGTTTGATATCACATCTAGTTCCATTGATGAGGTAGAGTTAGACGTTGTTCCACTTGACATTTGAAGGATGCTTTTGGGAAGTTCATACTTGTAAGACAAGAAGGTCATTTTCTACATGGAACAAAACAAGTATCATATTTTCAAGGATGGGATTGAGTTCTTTGTGAGAGCTCATCAGATGAAAACAAATTTGACAATTGTCACTATAGGGTATGTGAAAATGATAGTTAATGCTAGTATCCATAATTCATATTTACATCCTACAGTTGGAATTAAAGAAGATCCTTTGGTTGATGTTGTTCCTGTTAAGAAGGGAAAATATCTTGATGGTTCATTCTCTTTCGCATCTGTATATTCAGTTTTGTTGTTCAGATTATTACTAATGAGTGGAGTATGTTTAGTAGCTGCAACAATGAATGGCATAGTTTATGAATTTAAGGGAATGGTTAACTTGGTCAACAATGTTTTTTCAGTTTTCATTATTGTTGTGATGAGTCGGGTGCTCGTTATCCAAGCATAATGGATGAATGATACTAGAAAAGTGAGGCAACAATACTCTCACTTAATTTCTAAATTAACCAGACTTTTGGATATTATATAGGTTTCTTAGACGACCTATAATTGGATCCAGTGATTTATGGGATTCAAAGTCAATGTCAGCATCAGAGGTAGACAATTGAAATACTTTTATTCCATTAAAGGGAAGCAACCTGTAGTGGAACAGTTATGGTTTTCATTTTGGGAGGCAGCCTAAAATGGAACTCTTGAAAATAGCACAGTTAGCATGCATATAGTCCTTCTAAATTTTGTTTCCATTGTTGTAGAGTAGGATGGAAATAGTCTTCTTTGCATGAAGTAAGGAGGCAAAATACTTATTAAAAGAGTGAAATAAGTATGTCATATAAAATGTATGTTTTATACTATGTACATCATAAATATGTTATGTAAATGCCATGTGCATGTAAGATGTATTCCTTGTAAAGAAGCAAGTCAAATAGTATGGATGTTTGTGGAAACATGTTTGGGTTTTTCTTTTAGTGAATAAAGTGAAGGAAATTAACAAGAAGTTCATTCAGAGACTTTAATAGATACATCATGTAGTACAAGAACAATGAAGCCAAGATGGCCCATGGAATGACCAACAGTATAATGATCCAGTCCAAGATGGGAGAGACATAGGCCAACATTCGACTTGGCTTCATGATTATCTAGATGGACTGTCTCCAGGAGAGAAGGATATGGGAATGAATGTTGAGTTCAGAGTTAAGATCTATATATTGCGGATCTAAGATTCAGTGAGAAGAATTCTATAATGAAGGAACCAATGAGCTAGAACCAGAGCTAGAGCCATAGCTAGGAACCAGAGCCAATAGCCATGATCCAGATCCAGATTCAGAGTTGTTTCCAGGAGCTAGAGTCAGAGCCATGTTCCAAAGGAGCAGATAGAAGTAAATTGACCCATATTGGTTTCCTTGAGCTTTTGGAGGATCAAGATAAAGATATGAGAATGGAGTTACAAGATGAAGATCAGATCTGAGATGAATATCCAAGACAAAGTTCCAAGATGAAGTTCTAAGATGGAGATCCAAGATAGAAGTTCAAGATGGAGATTCAAGAGGGAGTTTTGAGACAGGGATCAGATTCAAGATGAAGTTCCAAGATGGAGATCAGTCAAAGTGCATTTCAACAAGGTGGAAGAGTGAGGAAGCTTTATCATCACTAAGTTGTTGAATAATTCATGAAGTGCATTTCAACAAGATGGAAGAGTGGGGAAGATTTATCATCACTAAGTTGTTCAATAATCCATACTTTTGGAGGTCCAAAAGTTCTTTAGTGGGGATGTGTGATCTAGGAGGATCCAGAACGCTAAAAAATTGTTCATCTCAAATTCTAACGAAAATGATTCCATTGCATAGAGCTCGATGAGAGATTTCCAACAGTGCATGAATCGCCTCAAAAAGACATCGTATGAAAAGAGTTATGATGTTCTGGATATTTTGACCAACAGGAAAAAAATCAAACGAGGTAGAACACATGGCAGGTCCACAGGCTACCACATGGCCATCCATACAACTGATAGAGAACATGCTGACATCATAATGATGTCATTATGTTGATGTGGAAACACGAGAGGTTGCCACGTGTCACCCAGATTTGGATGATTTGGAACCCAGTTGGACCAGTAATCGACTGCCACATGGAAACCCTATCAACAGGTTGTATAGTATGGAACCAGTCAAGGTGCACCAAGTGGCATCCTGTTGCAAATTGATGTGGAACATGTGGACCAATTAGGTGGTGCCACGTGGCACCTTCAAGAAGGCCAATATGACCTTATCCAAAAATTTGTTAAGTCGGCATGAATTGAACCCATGACCTATGAGGGAATTTTCCAGGGATATTCCAATGCCTTAACCATAAGATCTGACTAGTGCGTCAATGGTTATGTTTTTTAAAACTAATGGGAATATTTATTTAAATGTTAAACAAATGCAACCCGAGCATATAGGGGGGTCAGGTGACCGACCTAGACCTATATAAACCTGGTACCCGACCTAATGCAAGGGGAGCATGGAATTATGTGTAGAGGAATGAAAAAAATCTTGGGGTGGGATTTTTTACCATAAGTTGTACCTTTTTCTCGTTTTGCATGCCAATAACTCGGAGTGAGTTCTATTGCATCATTTTTCGCGCCATGGGAGAAGTATAGAGTGTTTATACTCATTTTTCTCAGTTTTTCGAGAGGAATATGATGGTGATGTCAGTTTTGTGCTAAAGTGTTGTGTATGAAAATCTTAGTTATGTTTTTCATGTATGAGAGTCATAGTCTCGTTTTGTATGCAAAAGGGGGTCTTTGGGCACTTGTTTAGAACATAGTTGAGTTTATACTCATTCTTCTCAGAATTTCGAGAGGAATTCAGTGGTAACCTTTGTTTCTGGGTTTGAGCAGTATAATTGAATGGTTTCTTCAAATTTTCCATTCTAAGTCATCATTGTATCAAGCATTTTAGCATTAATAGAGCGGTCTCATTGTTTGGAGGTGGAACTGGAGATGTAGCCCAAGATGGGTGAACTATGTTATCAAATTGTGTAATGAGCCTTGTTATTTGTTGTCTCTATTTCTCTCTATTTTGGAAATTTTATTTCCACAAGTTATTATCAGTTAATGAAGTTTATGGATAAGTAAGTGTTTTCACATGATATTTTGCAAATAGTCATAATGATCTTGATTTCCCAAATCTGGTCATATGTTTAGTGTCTTCTTAAGAACTAATTGACATCTAAGGTTTTTCAGATCATGTATGGGCAAGGGTTTTTCTTCATGAGATATATAAAATTGTTCCAAATAGCCTAACCTTCCAATGGCCTTAACAATGACTAGAGCAAGTTGACCTTCTATCACAATGACAAGGGGCTAGGTTGAGCCAAATCTCATATTCCATTTCTAATGCAGAATTGAGCAAAGAGATTATAATGACAAGTGAATTAGGGTAATGGTTCTTGATATAAATTAAGTGTTATTTCCACCATTGGATGAAAATATATGGTATGGAAGAAACATGCATTAATAACATATAATAGCATGAGACATGCCAAGTGGCTAAGGATTTATGGTGCAAGCTTTCCTTGATATATATCTCCACAAGTCATAGAATATTTTTAATTATGTATCCTTTGGTGCCATCTAGAACCATATTAATCCTTTTCCATTAGCCACAAACTCATTGTAATATGACCAACTATATATTAGTTATAAAATGGTCCATTAATTAATTTCACATAGGGTTTACTAATGGCACTTTAAATCATTGTTTTGTATATAGAAATATCAACCATTGAATGAGGAAGAGAACCACATAAATATTTTTACCCCTTCTCACCTAGGGGTAACTATATGAGATCATGTCTCATGGACCACAATGAAGATAGTGATATCGACAATGATGATGAGCAGTATCTCCACAGACACATCCCCCCAGATACCTCATTCCTCATCAACATAGCTCATAACACCTTATCAGCATGGTTCATTGGAAGATGGTGGACCAACACATTATGAGATACATTAGTCCTTGTTTCATATGAAGTGTCACATTTAATGCATTTTACATATGAGTGAGGATCATTGGTTGAAGTTGGATAGTGAATCATAATCTCATAAGTTATTTTGTTTTTCTTGTTTCACCTTGGTGGCCATCATTAGTGTCCAGTCCTATGTTGTCACTCTTGGGGAACATGGGTACTAATGGAAGTATTTGATTAGGGTAACATACCATTCCCCCCCATAATTAACATTTTCCATCCTAGGGCCTTCTACAATGTACTAAACTTCAGTATGGTTGTCACATGTACACCAAAAAGGATCGTGGTTCATCCTCCTATGAGAAGAAGGGATAGAATGTCGAGGTTGATGAAAATGCTATGAAAATAAAAATAAAATAAAGAAAGAAATGTGGGATAATGAATGGCCAAATTTAAAATCCAAAGGCCATCTTCAGATCCACCCCCTTGTTAGGAGACAATCGCCCCTAGTCCTAATGCACTGAATGCATATCAATTAAAAAGACTTAATCCCAACAAGAAAGAAAAGAAAGAAGAAAGTGCTTGAAACTTGAAAAGGGGACTTGCAATGCATAAGAAAAATATCAAAAGGAAAGAAAGGGGTTTGGAATACACACATTGTTGAAGAAAGGGTATTTCAATCAGCAAGTGCTCCCTCTACAAAGGTGCTCATGGAAATGGACCAAGAACAATACCTTGCATGTTAATAACTCCATCACCATGAAGTAACCTTAACACATTTCCATTCACCATACTTACACTTTGATGGGTCTTCTTGGGAAATATTCCTCTACCTAGGTACTAGAACTCCTAATAGGGTCTTTTGATGGTCCTCCCATACCTAAACTTACCAAATTGGATAAATTCTTGAGCTAATGTGAAGTTTGAAGGGGATATCTAATGTGAATTATTCTTGTGGCTTCAGTATAATTAAGTGATGGCTTACTTTGTATGATTATAAGGGCTCTTGTACCTTTTGATTATTGGTATTTCTTGATGTTATGGATTTGAATGACTTGGTGCACTTGACATGGTCTTTTGGAGGACGTACCTATGATTTCACCTAGGGCGTTGTGCATTATATACATGACATGACACATGTGATGCAGAGTGTTGGGTCATATGATGACTTGACACATCCTCTCACACCTCCTGGACCCTAGATGACAGATATATGATCTCTCATTTTGCAGATATGGTCATACTAGTTGACAAATGGGTAGGAAGCCCGCATCTTAGACAATGAACCCTGGAGCTTGTTATGCATTAGATGGAGGATGTTGCACTAAGACATGATTGGACACCATTTAGAGAGGTGATGCATATTCATTCCACCTTGAACATTGAGCTTTTCACCTTAGTCGTTGAGCATATGGATGATGATGTCATGCACTATGATGCTTTCATGATGATTGGGGCTAGCTTCCCATGATCCAAAATGGATCCAGGAAGGCCTAAAAATCAAATTTCTTGAAATCAGACGAAACCAATGCCATTGTGTTGGGCTCGTCATGCTAATTCCATCCATATATTGTTTTTCAAAAATGGACACTGTATGCGAAAGTTATCGTGTTCTGATCGATTTCCCGAAAATGCAAAAAAAAAAATTAATTCAATGTTGACGTCAGCAATACATAATGATGACGTCAACAGTACATCATGTTGACATCAACATGACACGCAGCAACACCAAGAGGTGACACGTGTCACTCATTTTTGGCATTTTCAAAGGCTGATGTGGACCAATAAAAAAATTGACACATGGCATTGTATGGATGAAACACATGGCATTGTATGGACATGACACATGTTTGTACGTAATGATGAAGTGGTAGTCATACGGATGACATGTGGTAGGTGACTGGGAAATGACGTGGCAGTACAGATGTTGATGTGGCAGGGTGACGTGGTAGTACGACAGCTGACGTGGCAGGGTGACGTGGAAGTATGGATGCTCATGTGGCAGCTGACTAGGTAGGTGATGTGTCAGTACGGATGTTGACGTGGGATGTTGACTAGGTAGGCTATCATGGCGAGAGCCAATCGAGGGGTGACACATGACCCAATCAGAGGATGCCACGTGGCAGCCCGAATTTGCCCAATGTTGGCTAGGTCGAATTTTTAGGGTCCTGGTCATAAGGGGTGCCATACGACCAGGGGCCCAAAATTTGGGAGATGCGCCTGTTAGGCTAAATTTGGCAGATTTGCTCAAATTTGGAGGATTATCCAAATCAGGGCATGATTTTAGTGGATTGTTTCCTAGAAAATGGAATCTGAGCCCAAAAAGAGGGGGGAAGTTGGGATTTCGACCCCCAACTCAAATTTTATATAATCAAGGCATGATTGAGTGTTTTTCAATTTTTAGAGACAGCAAAATGATGAATAAATTGTGAAGATCAAACCATTTTTATGCAAAGAAGCAATTGAGGATGCGAACTTTGGAGGCCATTTACGGGAGCTACGCTCAACCCTTTTCAGTGTTGTCAATTGTGTTGGATTCTTGAGGTAGAGAAGAACACATCCAAAACATTTTTTAATCCATTTGATGCATTTCTTATGTAATTTTGAAGCATTGAATATTAATACGAAAGCCTCCCCCACTTAGACAAAGGCCTGAAGACATATGCAACCTTGCCAAAATCCATTATCAAGATTGTTGTTATGGTTTGTTGTTCTTTATGTTTTCTTTATGATCTGCATTCTTTATGATGGCTGCAATATTCTTTCATTTATATCTTCTTATTTTCTTAATTTCTAAGTGGTAATTGAACACATGCTTAAAACTTAACCAAGTCTTTTAAAGATCATTTTCGGATCAAATGGTATCAAAGCAGGTTGAAAGTTGGTTGTTTGAGTTTGCATGATTACCGGGGAGAAGATAAGTCGAGGTGAAGGCGAGCTTGTAGAAGGAGATACAGAGATTGGATCAAGAAAGAGGACTTCTGAAAGTGAGAAGATGTCATCTGAAGAAGGAATGTCTCAGACCGAGATAGAGTTTCAAAAGACATTCTCCACCATGTTTGAGATGGAAAAGGTCTTATATGATGATTACTTGGAATGGGAGAGGCCTTTTCAAGGGGAATCATCAAAACAAGAAAAAAGTGAAGAAGGAGAGGATCCTCCTAAACCTCCTCCTTCACCTCCTTCATCTCCATCTTATTCTTCTTCAAGTACAAGTTCAATTTCTACTGCAAGAAAACATTCCTATAAACATAAGCATGATATGCCATTACTTAAGCTTGATGTAAAATTTGAATTTCCCATGTATGATGGGGAAGTCAATGTTGAGAGGCTTGATAACTGGGTCAGACAAATGGAAGTTTATTACAATTTTCAACAAATCAAAGATGAGGAAACCCAAATAAAATTGGCATCACTTCATCTTGCAGGCACAACACTCATCTAGTGGCAGAGTAAGTTTCAACATGGTACTCAACAAGTTGGTAATGTATTTCCATCATGGCAAGATTTTTTTATTGCACTTAGAAAGTAGTTTTATCCTTTGGGTTATAAGGAAAAGGATTCAATTGAATGGAAAAGGCTTAAACTAAGAAAGGAAAAATGATGCAACAACACATGGATGAATTTTGTAAGATGGCATTAATGTTGAATATTCCATTACATACACAAGAAATTCTTATGAAGTACATAGGAGGTTTACCTGCACATATTCGTAACACTGTATTTATGTTTGTACCTACTAATCTTGATGAGGTTTTGTTCAAGCAACGTATATTGAAGCAAGGAAAACAAGAGTTGGTGTATCAGGGGAATCGTCTTCAAGGAAAGAAGACAAAAGAAAGGGGAATGGAAAGCAATCAAATTCAACGACAATGAAGGAAGGGAATCTCTCTTGCAAGCATTGCAAGAAAGAAGGGTATGATGATGACCATTGCTGGCAATTTCACCCAGAGAAGAGACCAAAGTGGTTCAAAGAAAGGAAAGGGAGGAAAACAGCCGCAACAACAACACGACCAACAAACTTGGGATATGATTCAGGTGATGAGACTAAAATCACGACAATTGGTTTGACAGGTAAAATTGGTGATGGTTCTGATTCAAGAAGTAAGTTATTTCATCTAAGGGTGATAATGAAACATTCTAAGATCAATACTTTGATATATAGTGGATCTCAATCTAACTTAATTTCAAAAGAAGTGGTTAAGAAATTGGGATTAAACACTAAGATGCATCATAAACCTTACTCACTTAAATGGATAAGAAACAATCATAAATTGCGCATAACAAAGAAATGCACTTTAAGGTTTGCAATTTCATCAAATTTTGTGGAGGTAACATGTGATGTGGTGCAACTAAATGAATGTGGAATGGTCTTAGGCAACCCTTATTTATATGATCGCAAAGCAATATTCTACAGGGAACAAAACCAACATCACTTAACTAAAGAAGGCAATGAATATGTTGTACATGATCATCACTTAAAAGAAAATCAATGTCTTCCAACAATGGAACAATTAAGAAAGGAATCTTATGAAAGCAACACACCTATAATTGTTCCAAGTAAAGCAGTTGATCATAAGAATGAAGATGAGATGGTTGTAGAATGGAAATTCAATCATACTTTGCTTCAAGATAAGTTAATGTAGTGCAAGCACATCAAACATATTGATTCGGTTTCAGTCATATGTCTGATGTTATCGTTGCTAATGTTTTCAACATGGATGGTAGTGGCTTCAGTAAGATGTGAATGAGAACAAGTGGCTAACAATATGATTCCAGTTATCATGGTTGTTTTTCAATTGATTATGATGTGACAGGTGCACATGACAGAGTTTAAAGACAAAGGACAAGTGGGGTGGCCTATCCCGCACTTAATGACTCGTTAATACCCTTTTGGAGGAAAAAAAGGTCTTAGTGGGGAGGCATGACCCAAAATGGATCCAGGAAGACCTAAAAATCAAAGTTCTTGGAATCGGATGAAACCAACTCCATTGTGTCAAGCTCATTGCACCGATTATGACCATGTTGTTTTTTCAAAAATGGACACCGTATACAGAATTTATCGTGTTCTGATCAATTTCCCAAACAAGAAAAAAAAAAGTCAAAGTCAACACTGACGTTAGAAGTACGTCATGATGATGTCGGAAGTACATCATCTTGACATCAGCATGACATGTGGCCGCACCAGGAGGTGACATGTGTCACTCATTTTTGGCATTTTCAAGGGTTGATGTGGACCAATCAAAATTTGACACGTGGCACTATATGGATGCGACAGGTGGCACTATACAGACGTGACATGTGGTTGTACGGAATGTTTATGTGGCAGTCATACGGATGACACGTGGTAGGTGACTGGGCAGTGATGTGGCAGTAAGGATGTTGATGTGGCAGGGTGACATGGTAGTACAGATGTTGACGTGGCAGGGTAACGTGGCAATATGAATGATGATGTGGCAGTTGACTGGGCAGGTTATGTGGCAGTACGGATGATGACATGGGATGTTCATTGGGCAAGCTAACGTGGCTCGGTCCAATTAGGGGGTGAAATGTGGCCCAATCAGAGGGTGCCACATGGCATCCCGAATTTTCCCAATGTTGCCTGGGTCAAATTTTAGGGCCCTAGTCATAAGGGGCGCCATACAACCACAGGCCCAAGATTTGGAGGTTGCGCCTGTTAGGATACATTTGGCATATTTGGCCAAATTTGGAGGATTTAGCCAAATTTGGGCCTGATTTTAGTGGATTTTTGCCTAGAAAATGGGAAATGGGCCCAAAAAGAGCCCAGAAAGAGTGGGGAAGTTGGGATTTCAACCCCAACTCAAATTTTATATAATCAAGGAATGATTGAGTGTTTTTTCAAGTTCAAAGACAACAAAATGATGAATAAATTGTGAAGATCAAGTCAAAGAGTGGGGAAGTTGGGATTTCAACCCCAACTCAAATTTTATATAATCAAGGAATGATTGAGTGTTTTTTCAAGTTCAAAGACAACAAAATGATGAATAAATTGTGAAGATCAAGTCATTTTTATGCAGGGAAGCCATTGAGGAAGCGAACTTTGGAGGCCATTTTCGGGAGCTACGCTTAACCTTTTTCAATGTCATCAGTTATGTTGGATTCTTGAGGTCGAGAAAAACAGAACCAGACTAGTTTGTAATCCATTTGATGCAATTCTGATGTACTTTTGAAGCATTGAATACTAATAACAAAGCCTCCCCCACTGAGACAAAGGCCCAGTGACATAGGAAACCTTGTCGAACTCTATTATCAAGCTTGTTGTTATGGTTTGATGTTCCTTATGCTTACTTTCTGATCTGCAGTCTTTATGGTGGCTGCAATATTATTTCATTAATATCTTCTTCTTTTCTTAATTTCTAAGTGGTAATTGAACACATGCTAAAACTTAACCAAGTATTTTAAAGATCATTTTCAGATCATGTCATTGGGGCGATCACTTTCATGATGTGTTGGGGTCCTTTGATGATGATACATGACCTTTCAATGAGTAGGTATCACATTTCACCATGCTTGCACATTTTGATGATTATGAGTGACCTTTGGAGGCCCTTGCACCCTTCTAGAGCATGATGTCATCCTTTTTGGGGATTTTTACACCCACACGTGTGATCTTAGAGGAGACATTTTGGTGTGTTAGCATGTTTTATTATTGTTTGATGATATTTGAGGGATCTTCCTTGACCTATCTCACTTGTATCATGGTTATTTATTGTTTTTAAGGGGATTTTGAGGGTTTATAGTGCTAGGGTCACCTCATATTTAAAGGCTAGTGCTAACTCATTTGTAAATAATAACTCACACTTGTGGGGAATCACTTTTATTTCTCTCTTATATTCTTTTCTACTATGAAGTTATTATGCACACTTGTGGATGTTTCTCTTGATTTTATGGATGATATACGAAATCGAGTTTCCTCATGCATAGCGACTTGGAATAGTAAGTGTTATTCTTCAAGTTTAAGTGTTTGTTCATGGTATATTATGGTGGATTCTCTATTAGATTGTTAATTGTTGCATGTTACCTTATATGTCAGGCTCATTTTGTTAGAAACTCTAAGGAGGGATTAAAATTGTTTATCTCCCTCCCTTTTTTCATTCAACTTATTTGTTGAATCATTTAAGACCTGGTCTAGGGATTAAGATTGCTTATCCCACTAGGGTTTGTCATAGCTAGTTCAAGGCCTAAGGTTTATGAGTGGATAAACCTTAGGGTTTAACCTAGTTCACCTAGATTTTTAAGATAGATGTCCCAGAAGAAGGAGACAACACTAGGATTTATAAGGGTATAAACCCCAAGGTTAGTCTTTGTGAAGTTTAATCCCGCGTCTATGAGGGTATAGTCCTAGGGTTTAAAACTTCCAAGTATTTTTGTCTCTCTAACATCCATTTATGTGTTGCATTAACTCCATTTACCAAAGAATTGAAAACGGCATTGGTCTTTCCATTGTAAGTGAGATAAAACCTTAATTTTCACCTTCTCTCTCAAAGTGACTTGTAAGTTTAGATACTTTCATTTTCATGCTTATTTTAACTCAACGCTTTGCATTCTAAGCCATTTATTTATTGTTGTTATAAATTTTGTTACAACCACAAGGGATTGAGAATATTGTTGATAATTGACTTAGTTTCATGCTCTTTCATTCATGTAATGATTGGTTATAAAATTACACTCCTTCTACTTGATAATCAACATATCCTTCATACCTACTTTGTTGATTTTGGGGCTACCAAGTCGTTGTTGTTATAAACTAGATATTGTTGAAGTGTATTATTTCTTACTGCAAGTTTATTACAACATTCATTTTCTCTTTGATATCTAGTTCTATGTGGCTTATTATTCTTTCCTTAGACTTGATATTTATCATTGAATCTATTGGAACACTTATCTCACACAAACACGATCAATTACCTTTTCTAACTCCTCCCAAATTTTCCTCTTGCTTATACCTATCCTATCTCATCAAGTGACCAATATAGGGGGTCGTATACTTTCCTTTAGATTGTTATAGGATCCCTTCAAGTTGCTAGGGGAGCCTCCCTTGTGTTGGATCACAATCCTTCACTAAAAGAGGGAAGTATTTACTTAGATGACAATGGAAACTACTTCCATATGTTGCACTAGTATAACATCTTGTGAAGGCTTTGCACAAGTGCTAGATTGGGTGATAACATTTTGGTGTTGCTACCTAGGAGAATTGAGTCATTCTTCCTACAACACTTTCTTGGTAATCCTACTCTAGTTCAAAGCCTTCTTATCCATCTTACCTGGTGACTCCATTGAGGGAAGAATCCCTTTATCTTATCTCGATGATCATTTTCTAACAATATCATCTGGAGACTCCATTGAAACCAAGTGTTGAAATAACTAATCAAGAGCCTAATATAAGGTTCTCTAATTCATCTAAGTATTATAGAATAAGGCCTCCTCCTAACTCTCTTGTAGTCAAATCCTTGTTTAGAGGAAGACTTCCTTTATCCCCAATGGCTCAATGACCATGGGTTTCCAATGTCTTCAAGCCTTTAGATATGTCTGGAATCCCAAGATACCCTTGTGCTATGCCTCATAAGTTTGAGAAATGGTTGCCCAAATTTTCTGGTAATATTGTCATTACTACTAAAGAACACTTAGATCAATTTTTGGAATCTATTGAAAATAACCCTCTTAATAATGATGATGAAGATATATTTATGAGACTCTTTTCTTCTACCTTTGTGGAAGATGCTAGGAAATGATATAATAACCTCCCTGATAAGAGTATTACAACTTGGGATGACTTCCATAAGTTATTTATGAAAA
>SNQJ01S0030645.1:29035-59105 GCA_010110895.2 Picea sitchensis | reverse complement strand
ATCCAGTCACTATTGAACTTGGAAGGTAGTGTAGAAAATTCATGATGAAAATACCACCATGGTTTTTGTGATGCCATGGATGGTTTGAGAAAATAGATAGGTTAAATGATATTCTAGAAAACAAATAGAAATAGATAGGTAATATTAAAATATATTCTAGAAAAAAATAGGGAATGCAACTTTAATTTTTTTCTAGCACATGCTGAGTACTTGCCACTTATTATAGAATTAATGTAGTAATAAAGGGAGGTCATTTGATTCTCAGGTCATTCCTTATTTTCATTATTAGTATTCCACTATCAGAGCCCCCACTTCAAAACTTGAACACAAATTGCAATGTAAACAAAGTTATCCATGGATGTGTTATTCACTGAAGACATACAAGTGACAAACAATTTGAAGAATAACCCTTCTTATGAAATTTTAATATGCAACTTGCACTTCTTAAAAAATGGGTAAAAATGAAAATGAACATTTTTTTAGACAACCATTTTTTTAAAGCACTTTTGGGATGTGCTGGGATCCTTTTGACATGCTGTGACATGCTCAATTTTGATCCTTGTACCTGACCCACCTATATGCTTGGGTTTCATTTGTTTAGCATTTAAATAATTATTCTCGTTAGTTTTAACAAACATAACCATTGGCACATTGGTTGAAGCTTATGGTTAAGGTGTTGGAATATTTCTAGAATATTCCCCCAGAGGTCATAGGTTCAATTCCCATTGGCTTAAATGTTTTTTGGATAAGGCCATATTGGCCTTCTTGAAGGTACCATGTGGCACCACCTCATTGGTCCACGTCTGCCACATCACTTTCCAACCAAAAACCACTTGGAACACCCTGACTGGTTTTGTATTGTACGATCTACTAACTAGGCTACTGACAGGGTTGCCACATCATTCGTATAGATGCCACATGGTAGTCGATTACTGGTCTAACTGGGTTCCAAATCGATCGAATCTGGGTGACATGTGGTAGCCTCTCATGCTTCCACATCATCATGATGACATCATCATGGAGTCACCCTATGCTCTGTCAGTTGTACAGATGGCCACGTGGCAACTTGTGGACCTGCCGCATGTCTTGCCCTATTTGACTTTTTTCCTGTTGATCAAAATCTTCAGAACATCATAACTTTTTCATACGACACCAGTTTGAAGCGATTCATGCATCGTTGGAAATCTCTTGTTGATCTCTATTCAATGAATTCATTTTCATTAGCATTTGAGATGATCAAGTTTTGAGCGTTATGGATCCTCCTGGATCAATATAGAAAAGGTTAAGATCTTGCTAAATACACCAATTCTCATACACTAGTTTTGGAGATTTGTGGCCACTATAAGGATCATTTTTCTATGTGTTTGGTGTATGTTTGGGATCTATAAAAGAGGTAAGTTCATCATGGATTCACCATCAATGACACCAACAACAAGAAAATTAGGAGAGGTAATCTCTACACAATGAATGAACCCTACATTCTATTTATTCTTTGTGATTTTTGCACCATAAGAGTGAATATATAGCTAGACAAGATGTTCTATGAGATTTCATTTTCCTTGCATTATATTACCCATTTGATGCATATTATTCTCAAATATTTATCCCACATTGTGGAAGCCCCTCTAAATGTTTCAGTAATTGAGAAGCAGAGGCCAAACATAGCTTTCCTCTCTTTTATTCCTTTTATTTTGATATCTCTATTAAGAGTATACACTCCCAAAACCATTTTTGGGCATGGTTGAGCTCATATGTAATGCACAAATAAATCCCATTAAGCTCACCTCAACCCAAATTTCGGTCATGCACAAAGTGTTAATGTGTATACCCTTGGGGATTGGCACAACCTCCTTTTTGAATATTGTGGCCAATAATAAGGAAGTCGAAAGGGCGTTGAATCATTTACAACTCCTCACATTTCATTTATAATCCAATTATCTTGTTTTCCCCTCTATTGGTAGTGGATTCCTTCAGGCCCTTTCCAATCTAGGCATAAGCATTTCAATGTGATTATTTGGGATTTTTTTCTCCCAATATTTGAAGGATGTGCTATAGTGTGTTGGTTGCATGCACTATATGAAAATAATGGTGGAACTCCACCCTTGATGGTGGATTTGAGGGTTACGATGGGGATAATTTTATGCTATTTATGTTTTTTCACTCCCCCATCTTGTATCATGGAGGGTAAATGAAAGATTGGTAGTAGATTTAAAATATTAAAAATGTACAAACCAGACATCTAACACTCTTTTGGTCATTTATGATATAATGAGGAGGATGTTCTCATTTTTTGGATGGTATCCAATTGATCCATAAATGAGATACCTATATCCCACTTGCTTCACCAACATATATATTGTGTAGAAGTTTATTTTTGAACTCTATCTCTCTATTCCCAGTCTTCATAATGGCTACACGACCTACTTTCTCTTTGTGGCTCTGAATTTGACTACTTTGGAGAACTACTCAAGATTATAATTTTGTTTCTATGTTGTCCATCACCAAGTGGTCACACAGAGTTTGGTTATGTTTCTCTTCTTCAAGATTGATCCTACTCTTAAGGTATGCAAAGGTGGTTTTGTTTACGATGGTGCTCTATTTCTAGGACAAATATCTTCACCTATGTAACTACATATGATGAGGTGAAACCGTAATAGGTCTTCTTTTCATCAAATCAACCCCACCTCTTCATTAATTAATGACCTAGTACTTTGTTTGAATAAGTGAATAGCTTCAATAGTATAATAGTCAATACAACCAATAAAAAAATTAGGTTTCTCAATGACCAACCTCTGTTTACCACATGATTGTTCTCAATATTGACATAGTGATTGCATACATGGTTCAAATTCCATTCATTTAGTTGGTTAAGGAGTCACTTCTAGGTTTCTCGGGCACATAATCACACTCCAATTCCAACTTGAACGCCACTCATCAAAGCATAAATGGGATGACCCTTATTTAAACCATATATGTGCATATATGAGGATATCCTATATTATAAATGGATAAACAAAGGAGAGTCAAGAGATATTGGGATATTTCTCTTTCTCATGGAGATTGTAACTATGAAGGAAATCCTCAAAACTAAAGCTAGTAAACAAGCCTTAGTGATTAAACAATATACACATCCATTAAAAGACATACCATCCCCATTAAAACTCATAGACAAAAAAATAACATATCATTTAATAGAATATAGAGAAATTTGTATATAAGACATTGTGTTTACCCTGGACATCCAAATGCGAAAACCAACTTCGAAAGATGCTCAGTCCATTTAAATAATTTCTAGTTATAATTCTATTCATGGCCCTTTATCCATCCTCATCTCCTTGGCCAAAATATCCTCTGAGAATGTAAATTCAAAAATATACAGGGAGAGCTAGGGTAATGGGAAGGCCAATATGCATGCTCTTTCATTTCCCATTCCTTAGGATTTTCTCTCCTTTATTATTTTCTTGTTCATTTAATTCTCCATTTTCTCTCTTTTGTCTTATTCACTTTTACATTAGAATTGTTTTTCATAGTTTGTCTAACCTTATTTAATTTTTGAATTAGCTTGCAAGTACCGATTCTTATAACCATTTTTTTATTCGAATCCATTCCAGATAATAGCTTCCCATTGAGAGATGTCCCAGTCTCCAAAATCTTAAAGGAAACCAATATGGATCGATGTGCCTTCTATCTACTTCTATAGAACATAGCTCTGACTCTGGCTCCTGGATATATCTCTTACTTTGGCTCTATCTACTCACTCCAGTTCTAGATGTGAATTTTTCTTTGGTCCCTGGATCACTTGGTCCCTTAAAGAAACAATCTACTAAATGACTCTCAATTATAATAAATCTCTAGATACAATCTCCGCAATCAACAATCATTCCCATCTCTTTGAGACTTGGATATGGTTCACCTTGTGTTGAAATTACTAAGACAACTGAGAAGGGGGGGGGGGGTGAATCAGTTGTTATTGTGATTAAACAATTTTAATTCTATTAAAATATTTTTAACCTTCTCCAAGTGATCATCAAGATTATACAAGACATGAAAAACAAAAATAATGAACGTCAATCACACATATGATATAAACAAAGACATATATTCATGAGGAAACCCATAAAGGGAGAAAACCTCTTCTTCTTCGAATGATAGGCAGTCTTTTTATGTTATGTACATCATCTATCTTTGAGAACCAACTCAATGTGAGGCTACCACCTCTGTTTTACAAGCTGCAACTTGCTGAGAGCAACAAATATCTGGTTTCTCTAGCACCCACTAGAAAGAAGCATATTTTCTCCTTATGATCTCCAGCCCCAACTGGATGGAAGCACCTACTTCCACTTATACAAGCACCAAATTTCACACATAAAACTCTTCGTTTTCCCTAGCACCACCCCACCACCCTATTTTCTAGCCACAACTAGATGGAAGCTACAACTCCCAGTATTCAAGCACCAACTTGAATAATAGAGGATCACAGTGCTCCCTAGCACCACCCTACCACCCTGATTATAAATCTTTTCTTGAATAAACAACAATACACATATTTCAATTCTTACCACTTCTTCTTTGTTCTGCAATTCTGCTCTGCTTCTATTTGTTCATGCTTGACTCCTCTTGCTTTCTCTTTTCTGTTATGCAATTCTTCTCTTTTTTACACTGCTTCTGTTCTGCTCATACTTGGCTTGACTTGCTGTCTCTTTCCATCTGTTCTTTCTCTATTCTTCTCATGCTCTTAGGTTCTTTTACATTCTTCTCTCTTCACCCTTTCTGTTCTGCCCAACTTCTATTTTTTCATCTTTGAATTTGTTCTCACACTGTGCATATTGTAATTTTCATTTCTTACAGTTCAACTTATTTTTTCAGAGAAAACGAAGATCCTCACTCTATTTCTTCATTTTTATTTTATGCTATCTCCCATTATCAGTTACACATCGAATCTCCAACGCCCAAGAATCGTGATTCAATTAGTATAACTGAATTTCACCTGATAAAGAACTCACAAAGTGAAACAGTAACCCTTCGATCAGATTGATGATTAATCACCACCGTTGGATTATACACGCAGAGGCTTTTTGAGTTTTCAAACGTGTTCCTCGTGAACTTTATCTGCGTGAACTAGCACCAGGCATGTTCCTCCCCACATGACCACTAGTTGTGACCATACCCCAAAAAAAAAGAGCGCTTCGCGACTTCGCACATCAGATATGTTGTTGTGAGTCACCTCGATTCTCCCAACTCCCAATCTCTGAAGTGGGGCCTAGAAATGATAGATCCTTCTCCTATTGTCCGCTGATGTGACCACTGGCTGTGACCACACGCTAATAAAAAAGGCGCTACGTGACTTCGTGTTTCACAATCTCGCGAGTTAGCTATCCTCCATGCTCCGATGTCTGAACTCCCGAACTTCAAACTTCATCGTGCCAGATCAACGGTCCATGACCCTTAGTGATCTGACGACCCATATATTCTCTTCACACATCGAGACTTCACATTTCACGATGTTGAAATTTAGCACTTCCTTTCTTCTATTTCCCGATTCCTGATTCTCCGCTCTCATCCAATCGACGACCCACAAATTTCCTGTGATCTGACGAACCAGATTTTCTCTTTGTGAATTGAGAATTTACGACTTCACAATGTTGGTAGTCAGTTCAACTCCTTTCTTTCATTTCTCAATTTTCAAACTCTACTCTCGTTCGACCGACGACCCACGACAATCCTTGATCCAATGGTCCAGATTTCATCGGGACTTCACGTTTCGGGACTTTGGAGATGGCCTCTTACCTCTCTCGCCATTCTCAGTTAGATCAAACCTTTGAACCTTTGTCTCGTGATTATTTCTTTCCTTTTCACCATTCTTAGTTGACATCAATGACAACACTGAAAATACATCAAACAAAGAACTCGCCAACAATCTCCCCCTTTGACATTGATGGAAACTTTCTGCATTTTGCAACAATAATCAAACCTTCTCCCCCTTTGACATTGATGACAAAGGAAACACACCCCCCCTATCAAATATGAATGAAAGAACCAGAGCTATATTCACCAGAAATACAACAGATATTTAATAAGTACTTAAGTACTCCCCCTGACAAGGTGAACACATTAGATGAAAGAAGATATGACCCCCAACGTCTGACGAAGATATTCAAATGGTGTCTGTGCTAATGGTTTAGTAAATATATCATCTATCTTTTATGTTGAAGGAACATAATTCAGCTGAACAACTCTGTTTGTAACCTGTTCTTTGAGAAAATGATATTTTATTGGTATGTTCTTAGTCTTTGAATGAAGAACAGGATTCTTCGAGACACTAATGGAACTAGTGTTATCACAGTCAATTGGAATGGGATCAGTATAAGTTACATTCAAATCTGCAAGAGTTTGTATCATCCATAATAACCGAGTGCAACAAGTAGAAACAATAATGTACTATGCCTCTGTATTTGATAATGAAATAGATCCCTTCTTATTACTAAGCCAAGCTACTAACAAATCGCCCAAGAAGAATGCACCTCCATTGGTGCTCTTTCTCTCATCCACACAATTTTCCCAATCAACATCTGAATATGCAGTTAATTGAAAATTATGATTTTTAGGATACCACAAACCATAAGTCATTGTACCCTTCAAATATTTGAATATCCTCTTGATAGCTGCTAAATGACTTTTTTTAGGAGCATACTGATAACGACCTACCATTCTAACAACTTGCATTATATCAGGACGAGATGTTGTGATGTACATAAGACTGCCTATCATTGATCGATATGTTCTTTAATCAACATCAGGTGAAATATCATTTTTACTGAGCTTGCAACCAACCACCATAGGTGTACTAACATGAGAGGAATCTTCCATCTGAAACTTCTTCAACATCTCTTTCAAATATTTTTCTTGAGAGATAAATAACCCTGCAGAACTTTGATTTACTTGTAAACCAAGAAAATATGATAGTTCTCCTATCATGGATATCTCAAGCTCTGTTTGCATAGAATTAGCAAACCACTAAACATAAGGTTCATTAGTACATCCAAAAATAATGTCATCTACATAAACCAAAACAACTGATAAATCATCACCTTTAGACTTAATGTATAGATTATCTTCAACGGTACCTTTCGTGAACCCTTTATCCTATAGAAATTTGTCCAGTCTATAATACCAGGCTCGTGGTGCTTGTTTCAGTCCATATATGCCTTTTTCAACTTGCAGACATAGTTAGGATTATCTGTCAGCGAAAAACCTTCAGGTTGTTCCATATATACTTCTTCTTCTAGGTCTCCATTAATAAATGCTAACTTAACATCCATCTGATATACTTTAAAGTTCTTGTGACATGCATAGGCAAGAAACATTATGATGGCTTTCAATCTTGCCACTGGTGAAAAGGTTTCATCAAAATCCTATCCTTCAACTTGTGAATACCCCTTACATACCAATCTGGATTTATTCCTAACAATTTGTCCTTGTTCATTCATTTTATTCTTGAACACCCATTTGGAGCCTATTACATTCTTATCTTCAGGTCTAGGAACAAGATCCCAAGTGTTGTTCTTCCAAATTTGATCAAGCTCTTCATTCATATCTCTAATCCAATCATCATGCTTCTTAGTTTTATCAAAGTTTTTAGGTTCAATCATAGTTAGGAAAGAAATATGAGATTGTTCTGAGTCTTTAATCAATTGCCTTCTTGTCTGAACTCCTTTATTCATATCACCAATTATTTGTTTTTCAGGATGATTCTTTCTAACAATTCTGAGAGGTGGTTTTGTTTCTGTCTGCTGATTTGAGTCTGGATGAGTATTTATATATTCATCTGACTCAAATTCTTCTCTTTCTAATTCTTGGACCTTTTCATCTTCAACTTCAACTATATCCTCTGTGGTTGGTTCAATACTACTTACATTTCGTAGTGGAATTTCTTCATCAACTTTTATGTCAATACAATCAACCATTTTATGAAACCTCTTATTATAGCATCTGTATCCTTTACTGTTTGTAGCATACCCTAAGAAGATACCTTCATCAACCCTGTCATCATATTTGCTAATATTTTCATCATTATTCTTGATATAACACTTACTCCCAAAGACTTTAAAATGTTTGATTGAAGAAGGTCTTCCAAACCATAGTTCATAAGGAGTCTTGTCACTTTGTGGATTGAGATGAGCTTTGTTAAGAATATGTACAACTGTATGAATTGCTTCTACCCAATATGTATGAGCAATATTCCTTTCATTCATCATAGATCTTTCCATTTGTTTAACTGATCTATTTTGCCTCTCAACTACTCCATTTTGTTGTGGAGTCCTTGGAATAGTATACTCTCTTTTGATCCCATGTTTATCAAAAAACTCTTTGAAGTTCCATGAACTAAACTCTCCTCCTCTATCAGACCTTACTGCCTTCAATATTTTTCCTGTTTGATTCTCAGTCAGAGCCTTGAACACTTTGAATTTTTCGAATGCTTCAGATTTTTCCTTCAGAAAAGAAACCCACGTTAGTCTAGAATAATCATCAATAATCAACATGAAATAGTTTTATTTTCCTGTACCTTCCTTACTTTATGGTCCACATAAATCCATATGTACTAATTGAAGAGGTTTTTTTGTTGAAGGAAAGTTCTTAGATATAAATTGTGTCTGAGTAAGATTTCCTATTTGGCAAGGTTTACAAATAAAATCATGTGGTTTTGATATCTTTTACCGCCCCACTGTTTCTAAGCTTGATTATATGATCAAAATTTAGGTGTCCAAGTCTCCTATGCCATAGCCAACTTTCATCATACTTTCTTAAGTGACATTCTTCTTTTTCTTCTTTTAAAACATATACATTGTTTTCTGTTCTTATGCCTTTTGCAACCAACTGTCCTGAATTCACAAATTTTATTCTACAATCTTTAGAAGTAAAAACAACTTCACATCCTCTGTCACAAACTTGACTGACACTAAGCAGATTATGTTTCAGACCATCTACCAACAACACATCTTGAGCTTTCCCTTTTCCACTACTTAGACTTACCATTCCTTTACCTTTGATTTTTCCTGGTGCATCATTTCCAAAAGTTACATTCCCTGATTTGCTTTCACTTAGAGACAAAAACTTACTTTTATCTCCAGTGATATGTTTGGAACATCCACTGTCAATATACCAGGGGTTCTTTTGTCTTTGGGCTGACAACACTAATCCACACTTATAACTTTCTTTCTTTTTCCATATCTTGACGTTTTTAGCTGAGGAATTTATTCTTGGATCAACTTTGTAATTCTTCAAATGACAATCTAAGGCTTTATGACAAAAATTATGACAAATGTAACATTCAGTCTCATTATACAATGGATCAAAATAATTGTTACAATATTGTCTAATCACTGTCTGTTTAGTTCTATGTTGCAACCGTTGTTCATTCCGTGACCTCCTTAGTTTCATACTTCTAAACTTAATTCCACAATTTGCAGGTTTATGAACAAAATTAGAACAATAATAACAGTAACCATAGAACAATTTTTGATACCTGAATATTGGCCTTTCTCTTGAAATTGGTTGATTTATCTTTTGTTGTCTTTGTTCCTGTTCATAATTCAACTCATCTTTATTAACTTTAGTTTGCAGAGTATGATCATGATCTGACTGTCTGCTGACTTGAAATTTGATCATCTTAGTAGATTCTTTGTTTTCTGGCTGACAACTACTAGAACCACTTTCATAACCTAGACCATTTTTTATCAATGAAGATCTTTGTTTACTCAGGATGCTATTCAGTTCTTCTGAGGCTTTGATACTTGGCAGATTTTGGTGATACAAGGCTTGAAACTTCTCCAACTCTTTTCTAGCTTTCACTACTTCTTCTTCTAGAGCTTCACATCTCACCTTCTTCTCTGCTAATTGTTTTTTTAGAATATCTTCTATTTTCTCTGCTTCTTCTAATTCTACTTTTAACAAAACAAAATCTTCACTTGGTTCTTTACCATTCTTTTCAAACTGTTTCAACAATTGTTTTTGTTTTCTCTTCTTAAGTCCGAGTCTGTCAATCTCTTCTAAAGCACTGATTAGTTCACCTTCCATATCAACCACAACTTCTTCCTCATTCATGTCACTTCCTGTGTATTCATCATCAAGGTCTCCTATGGCCATAAGCATAAAATCATTCTCTTTATCTTCACAAGATGAGTTTCTATCTATGTCTTATGAGGAGTCATCATTATTTGCACACAAAATTTTGTTTTTACTATATTTCTTAAATTTGTATTTCTTTTCATCATCAGAGATCTGGTATTTTTTCTTGGGAAGACACTTAGATGAAAAATGACCTATCTTACCACAGTTGAAGCATTTAAATGGCAACTTTCCTTGGTATTTGCCTGATCCTTTCTTTAACCTTCTCACAAATTTTGCTTCAATATCATCCAATTCCAAGTCAGTATTCTTGTTTTCTTTAAAAGATGTTTCTCTAGTGATGGATTTATCTTTACTAATCCTCATTTCATAAGATGTCAGAGTTCCTAGGAGTTGATCAATAAGAATGATTTTAAGATCATTCAGTTCTTCTATTGCATAAACTTTTGGATTAAATCTATCAAGCAGAGATCGTAAAATCCTCTGAACTAAAAATGCGTCTTCAATTTTCTCACCAAGACCCTTCATGGCATTCACAAGCTCCTCAATTCTTAAAAAATATTTACTAACTGTTTCATCCTCATTTATCTTTAGTTGTTCAAATTTCAATCTATATGTTTGAAGTTTGGCACCTTTTACTTTCTCATTTCCTTCATAATTGCTAATAAGTTTATCCCACATCTCTTTGACAGATTCAAGATGCATCACCTTACAAACTCAGCTTCAGCAAGCCCACTCAAGATAGCATTCATTTCCTTTGCATTGAAGCTAAATTCTAGCTTATCATTTTTGGAAGTTAGCACAACAGGTTTTGTATATCTAGTCTCTACTACATCCCAAACATCAGCACCTAAGGCCATAATGTATGTTCTCATTCTAACTTTCCAGAAAGAAAAAATTGTTCCATCAAACAGAAGAGGCTTATTGGTTGATGTCCCTTCATGACTTGTCATGTTTAATCTTACTGATCTACCTTTAAATAAAAGGAACCTGCTCTGATACCAATTGTTGAAATTACTAAGACAACTGAGAGGGGGGGTTGAATCAGTTGTTACCGTTCTTAAACAATTTTAAGTCTATTAAAATATTTTTAACCATCTCCAAGTGATCATCAAGGATATACAAGACATGAACAACAAAAATAATGAACGTCAATCACACATATGATATACACAGAGACATATATTCATGAGGAAACCCATAAAGGGATAAAACATCTTCTTCCTTGAATGATAGGCAGTCTTTTTATGTTCTGTACGCCATCTATCTTTGAGCACCAACTCAATGTGAGGCTACCACCTCTATTTTACAAGATGCAACTTGCTGAGATCACCAACTCTCTTGTTTCTCTAGCACCCACTAGAAAGAAGCATATTTTCTCCTTATGATCTCTAGCCCTAACTGGATGGAAGCACCTACTTCCACTTATACAAGCACCAACTTGCACACAAAAAACTCTGTGTTTTCCCTAGCACCACCCTGTTTTCTAGCCACAACTAGATGGAATCTACAACTCCCAATATTCAAGCACGAACTTGAATAACAAAGGACCACAATACTCCCTAGCACCACCCTACCACCCTGATTATAAATCTTTTCTTGAATAAACAACAATACACATATTTCAATTCTTACCACTTCTTCTTTGTTCTGCAATTCTTCTCTGCTTCTATCTGTTCATGCTTAACTCCTCTTGCTTTCTCTTTTCTGTTCTGCAATTCTTCTCTACTTTACACTACTTTTGTTTTGCTCATACTTGGCTCGACTTGATGTCTCTTTCCATCTGTTCTTTCTATGTTCTTCTCATGCTCTTAGTTTCTTGTACATTCTTCTCTCTTCACCCTTTCTGTTTTGTCCAGCTTTTGTTTTTTCACTTCTGAATTTGTTCTCATAATGTGCATACTGTAATTTTCATTTCTTACAGTTCAACTCGTTTTTTCAAAGAAAATATAGATCCTCACTCTGTTTCTGCATTTTTCTTTTATGCTATCTCCCATGATCAGTTACACATTGAATCTCCAATGCCCAAGAACCATGATTCAGTTAGTATAACTGAATCATACCTGATCAATAATTCATGAAATGAAACAATAACCCTTCGATCAGACTAGCGATTAATCACCACCGTTGGATTATACACACATAGGATTTCTGACTTTTCAAATGTGTTCCTCGCAAAATTTACTTGCGCGAACTAGCACCAGGCGTGTTCCTCCCCACATGACCACTGGTTGTGACCATATGCCAAGCAAAAAGAGCGCTTCACAACTTCACACATCGGATATGTTGTTGTGATTCACCTCGATTATCCCAACTCCTAATATCCGAAGTGGGGCATAGCAACGATAGCTCATTCCCCTATTCTCTGTTGATGTGACCACTGGCTGTGACCACACGCTAATAAAAAAGGCACTACGCGACTTCATGTTTCGTGATCTCACAAGTTAGTTCTCCTCCATTCTATGATGTTCGAACTCCCAAACTCCAAAATTCATCATGCCAGATCAACGGTCCACGACCCTCAGTGATCTGACAACCTAGATCTTGTCTTTGCACATCGAGACTTCACATTTCGTGATGTTGGAAGTTAACACTTGCTTTCTTCTGTTTCCCGATTCCCAATTCTCCACTCTCATCCAATTGACGACCCACGACTTTCCTGTGATCCAATGGCCCAGATATTCTCTTTGCGAATCGATACATCGTGACTTCGCGTTTCACGATGTTGGTAGTCAGCTCAACTCCTTTCTTTCATTTCCTGATTTCCTAACTCCGCTCTTGTTCGATCGATGACCCACGACAATCCTTGATCCAATGGTCCAGATTTCATCGAGACTTTGGAGATGGCCTCTTCTCGCTCTCGCCGTTTCCCTCTCTTGTCATTCTCAGTCAGATCAAACCTTTGAACCTTTGTCTCGCAATTCCTTCTTTCCTTTTCACCATTCTCAGTTGACATCAATGACAACACTGACAATAAATCAAACAAAGAACTTGCCAACACCTTGGTGGTCAATGAAGCCAAGTTGAATGTTGGTCTTCTTTCTCAATGTGACCCAAACAAGCTATGTCATCATGTGACAATTCCACAAGAGGAAGTGTGGCCTACCTTATTCTACTAGGATTAATTGTTTCCTGGCATGGAAATTTTTTTCTTGTGCTTGCACATGCTTACAATCACTTTGTCTCTACAAAAATTCCATCTGGATGAAAACCTTTGTGTGAAATCACAATTCATCATCCAACATTCTATTTTCTTTGGTATTTGTCATGGAGTTCTCAAGAACCCCCCTCTAGGGTCATTGATATATGTGCATTAGTATTTAATACATCTCCAAGAATGGGTTATTATAAAAGATTGTAGGTAGTAGCTAGAATGGGGATTCATTGGTGGTTGGAATTAGCTTACTTTCCTATTTAATGGTGATACAAATTTCCCATGCTTCTATTTATTCCTGGACATCTTATTCTACTTGAGTTGGAGATGCAATCACGATCTTTATCTCTATTAGGATTCACTTTCCACACTCTTCTCTTAGTTGTGCATTTTCTAGGGTGAAGCTTTGGGTGAAGTCGCGAAAACTTCACTTCCCAATTTCCACTCAAATTACAGTGGTGGAAACTGTTCTTGTTGTTTCTATATGGACTGCCTGACATACTCCTACTCTCCATTTCCCTATGAGTTCATTTTTGGATTAGAGATGTGTTTTTTCCATCCTTGATCTGAAAGCAATATGGATTGTGGCACATGGCTTTCTTCTCCCAACAAAATGCCACCTAATGGCCTTTCTTCCCACATAATGAACATACCTTTGAGTACCAATAGTTTTAGTTCTAAATAAGGAATGTATTGTTTGATGTATACCTTTTGGTATTCTTCTCCTTCTTTCCTTGGTTGGTTGGATTACCACTTCTTCTAAGTCCTGGAGTAGACTGAGTCTTTGCAATTTCTTCATTGTTACCCTTTTTCACTTGGCCACAAGAAGAATGGAGTGGTATTGGGATACCTTATTTGTTTGTTGCTACTCTTCCTTCCGATGAGAAATCCAATTCCACAATGTTCTTTTCCTTCACAAATATGTTCTTATTGTTTATGGACTTTTCATTTCCACCATCAAAACCTAGGCCTTCATGCTTGACCCTTAGTTCATCTACAACGAGGCTTACAATTACCAAACTTATTTTTCCTGTCCCTTGGCCATTGTAACCCATCTATCTTAATAGTTTGAAACTAATGCCTTTGGTATACTTTACAAATTCACCAAGTTAATCTTGAGAAATCTTTACAGAAGGTTCATCCAACTGAATCCTACCAAATATTTTTTTTAGCTCAGTCTTCATCCAAGTGAGCCTATCCTCCTACCAACTATCCATCTAGATGACCTTCTCTCCCAAGTGTACAAGTTGGACTTTTCTTTGGTCCCAATCTACCAAACGTATCGTGAGGGAGTCTTGGAATTCATCAAATCTCTTCTTTATCACTAGAAATAGTTTGGTAGAGGTCATAAGGTTCTTTTCCATATTTTCCATCCTTTGGTTAAAAATATATACTCATTCCTTCAAGTGCTTGTTCTCTTCTTGAAGATGAGCATTGATGGCCCTTAAGTCTTCCATCCTCTCTCTATTTTATTTACCCATGTTCATTCTATGCTATCTTCAAATTTCTTGTAGCTACATCACGGTCAAGGATTCAACTGATCCTATATGATCCATAAATGAGGTAGCTATAGTGAACTCACTTCACCAACATTTATTGTATGTAGAAGTTTATTTATAAACTCTGTCTCTTTGTTCCTAGTTTTATAATGGATACAAGGAATTTTTTCTCTTTGTGGTTCTAAGTACAACTACTCTATAGAACTACTCAGGAATATATGTTGTCCATCACCAAGTGGACACACAAATATTGGCTATGTTTCTCTACTTCAAGCTAGTTCCTACTTTTGAGGTATGAGAAGGTGGTTTTGTTTGCAATGATTTGTTTCTAGGCCAAACATCTTGACCTATACTACATATAGTGAAGTGAATCCATAAAAAGTTTTATTGGAATCAACTCAACCCAACTTACTCATTAATTAATGACCTAGTAATTTTTTTGAATACATGAATAGATTTAGTAGTAGAGGAGTCATTACAACCAATAAACAAATTTGGTTTCTCAATGACCAACCTCTATTTACCATTTGATTTTTCTCAAGCTAGACATAGTTATTTCATAAATGGTTCAAACATATGCCATTCATTTAGTTGGTGAAGAAGTCACTTCTAGGTTCCATATGCATATAATAACACTTCAATTCCAACTTAAACACCACTCATGAAATCATAAATGGGATGACCCTTATTTAAACCATCTATGTGCTTATA
The DNA here is from genome assembly GCA_010110895.2 of Picea sitchensis. Classification (NCBI taxonomy): domain Eukaryota; kingdom Viridiplantae; phylum Streptophyta; class Pinopsida; order Pinales; family Pinaceae; genus Picea; species Picea sitchensis. Next base: position 43,616 of record SNQJ01S0030645.1, on the reverse strand, counting down.
TACAATGGCAATTACCTAGAGCACGGATGGAAAGAGTAATAAATGATAGATATATGAGGATCACTCTTTATTTATATGATATGGATTCTAGTTCACATGTATATGAGATGGATTCATGGAAATATGGCCATAATAACAAGAAAATACATCACGCATACACTTTGATCGAAACACCATTCACTAAAATTCAAGTGAGATGACAATCAATGAAACATGTGAGATGGCCATTAATGAAAGCATGAACCACATAATAATTACTTGATCTATATATGTATGAAATGACTTGACCCTTGATACGAAAAAATAATTAAGAGAAGGAAATGATATTATTGTCCCAACACACAACCCACCAGTTAGATCTTTGTTCAACAAATTAGATGAGTGTCCTACCAACATTCAATGCCCAATGCTTACTCACATGAACAATAGTCCTCTTCACATGTATTAGGGAGAAAGAGGATGTCTACCACTATACACACAATTCTGAAAATTAAGTCCATCAATATCATATCTCATAAATGGATGAACGAAGGAGAGTAAAGAGCTATTGGGATAGTTCTCTTGCTCATGGAGACTATAACTATGAAGGAAATACTCAAAACTAAAGTTGGTAAAGAATACTTAGTGATTAAACAACACAAGAAACCATTAAAATACAAATCAGCTCCATTAAATCTCATAGAGAGAAAAATAAAATAGAATTTAACACAACATAGACAAATCCATACATAAGACACCATGTTTACCCTGGAAACCCAAATGGGAAAACCATCTTTGAATGTATGCTTAGTCTATTCTGAAAATATATTATTATAATGATATTCATGGTTCTCTATCCATCCTCATCTCCTTGTCCAAAAGACCCTTTGAGAATGAAAAATTCAAAAATATAGAGGGAGAGTTGGGGTAATGGGAAGGCCTCCTTAGTCTTTTCTCCTTTATTATTTTTATTTAAAACTTAATTATCTCTTTGATCTCTTTTGTCTCATTCACTTTTACATCAAAATTGTTTTTTCATAGTTTGTTTAACCTTATTTAATTTCCAAATTATCTTACAGGTACCGAGTATTACAACCATTTGTTTGTTCAGATCCATTACAGATCACCAATGGTGGCAAGCAAACTTGTCTGAAATCCAACTTACACCATGCATGCATTCTCATTAAAGCATACATATGTTTGGACGCTATTAGTGGCATATTTATGGTTTTTTTCATGATGTTTAATGCATTCCCAACTTGAAGAAGAAGCCGATTTTGGCATCATTGTTGTTCATGATTTTTTGGGGTGTATGTCAAATGTAGATATGTTTTGATTTTGTTCATGATTTTTTGGGGTGTATGTCAAATGTAGAGAAGTATGTTTTGATTGTTGTTCATGATGTTATGCCAAACATATTGGAATAAAACTTAGCATCTTAGATTTTTTCTCATTATATTTATGAATTCCCAACAAGTTGAGAAGCCATCTTGACATATATTAGAGTTTTTCTATATTTTTATGATGTAAAAGAAGCAAATATTTCCATGTTAGATTTCCAATCACAATATGTGATATGCCCAACATGTTGAGAAATTATTAGATTTATTTATTTATTATTATTTTTATGGTTGGTGTTATCTCCTCAAATAAATTGATGGAGATTTTGCTTTTTAGGTGATAGACTGTGGTCCAAAAATTTATTTGAAAATTTCTTTAGGTATGTTAGAGAGTCTATTTTCTATAAATAAACTTGGAAAGAACTTTTGATTTGGTTTTGTCAAGCAAAAGAAAGAATCTCAGGTTTCGGTGGTTTAGGCGAGCCTGAAAAGCGCTCATTAACCACTGAAAACCTTCGTTCTCGGTAGTTAAGGGGGAAAGCAAAAACCCAGTTAACCACCGAAAAAATTTCCACGGGAAAAATGAAAAGCCTGTGCTTTTACATGAGCTAGCTGTCAATTGGTGTAATCATGAAGACAAAACCGCCGAAAGTCCATGGAGGTGGTAAGGTATGCATGATATTATTGCATCTATCCGAAGATTGATACCCTGTTGTCCTTTTTTAACTACATTTGTCATTTCAGAATTAAGGCTCGACAGAGACACAAAAACTCATGTGTGATTCCCAACTAACATAAATGATTAGTCACATAGCCCCTCACTATCTCTAGTCACGAGGACACAGATCCATTATGACCCCGATTAATCTCTGTTTTGATTCCATTAATTATCAATTCGAATCCGAGAGTCATTGTGATAGTCTCGAGCCCGTGATTTCATCAAGAAAACGCATATTCAGAGACCATAATCCCGTTTTGTGGTGATTGCTGAGTGGAGTTCGAGTTCAACAGATCGTTATCAAAGCCAATTGTCATACCAATCAAGCCAAGTCGAGTCATCAGGTAGTTCGAATCCCATACTATTTCAATTTAATTGTACATCTCACCGAAACTCGAAATTTTTGGCTTGTATTCAGTCAGTTTGTTGTCTAGATTCGGTTAGTAATTGAGCTATGCAATCAGAACTCTGAGTCACCCTGTCTCATTTTTTTTACTCTAAGTCATACTCCCTGTCACCCTAAATCATAGAGTCTTTGTCCCCCTGGAACGAATATTTTCCTAAGTCACAGGTACAGGTCAACAATTACTAAATGCCGAAAGCAGGGCCAGTTCTAAGGGCTGAATTGGATGGAGTTTGGTACCTTGAGGCTCACCCTGAGGTGGTTGAGTTCTTCAAGAAAGTAGGAGTCTATGCATACTGTGAGAAAATGGTGGAGTTCCACCAACAGGTGTCTGAATCCTTTGCTATCTCATATGATGGAAGAGAAAAAACAGTGGGAAAACATGAATTTGTGGTCGATGAGGTAGCCATAGCTGAGTTCACTGGTCTCCCTAGAACAGGGGATTGCTGGTTCAAATCAACTTTGCCTTCAAACATTGAATTTAGATCCTACCTACAGCCTTTGCACAAGGATCTTACATGGAAAAAAGACATACCAATGTCTTATCTGGAACCTAAGTGGCAATCTCTCCTGAAGGAAATCTTTGTCTATATCACCTGTGAAGGTAGATACAACAGAGTCATGTTTTATCACTTCAAGTTATTGAATCATTTTACAGGTAGGTCTCCCATCAATTTTCCCTTCTACCTACACAAATCTCTCACCAAAATGGCTAGGCAAGTCAAAGCAAAGCCTACCAAGGTGGCCAACAGATTGTCACACCAGGGTTTGATTACACTTATTATTAAAGAGTCATTGAATAAGAAACAAGTAGAATGGAACTACTTCCTATTTTGGAATGAGTTCCAAACCAATTTTCAACAGGATGAAAAGGGGAAGAAGTCCATTGCTAAGAAGTCTCTCACCCCTAAGAGCAGCCTAAGAAAGAGGAAGGCTATCTCACCACCAAGAGAGCCGACAGAGTCATCCTCTGCTAAAAGAAAAAGAACCAAAAGAAAGTTATAGTTTGAGGGTGAGAAGACCAAGGACCTTGCTGAAGGAGGTAACCCTTTAAACTTACCATACAATGACTTAGAGACAAAGAAGGAGTTAGCAGAGACACAAGGTGATGAACAGGCTGAGAAAGTTGCAGAAGATTATCCCAACTTCCCCTCACCAACTCCTCCAGATGAGCACACTCAAACATTAGCAAAAGCCTCTTCAAGCAAGCCTAAAGCATCTAAGGCTCAGAAAATCAATAAACTCCTGAAACAAATATATGAGATGGAATTATTAGAAAGCGTTATTAAAAAGGCAAATACAAACTTGACTGAAAGAAATGCAGAACTTTTCAACATGAACCAAAGTCTCAAGGAAAAGCATGATAAAATCAAGGACAGGAACATGGTGCTGATAAGGGAGAACATGAAGTTGTACAAGAAGCTTAGACTTCTGAATATGAAATTAAAATATTTTCAACCTCCAACACAGGAGCAAATAGGTTTGGAAACTCTAGCCAAGTTAGCTACAACAATCGTAGATATACCACAGTCTTCCACACAACAAGTTGAAGTTCGCAGATCTGCACGAGGAAGAGCTGCATCGACCAAAAGACCTTGAACACTCAGCAAAGCATCAAGGTAATCATTTTTTCAAATTTTGAAGTTTTTACAAAGCTATTTTTTCAATGGTTTAGGCGAACAGGACGACTTTTCATTAACCACCGAAAGTAGATCTTTCGGTAGATAACACACCCATAAGTCCTCTATGTTAACCACCGAAACCTGTAACTGGACAGAGGAAGCTAAATTTTGCACAGATCAAGGTTTTTCCGATCCAAATCATTTGAAAACACTCATGATGGATAGATGATAAATTATATATTCAGTTTCAAGATTCATTTTTGATGCATAAGGATTAGAAAAGGTAGCCAAGTTGGTTTTGGCACCTATTTTGGTGGCAACAAATTGGGATTTTTTGCACATCTCAACAAATTCGAATTTTATCTCTTGGAAGAGTCATCAATCAGCCTTGGAAGGCTATTCTGCACTGCACAAGGACTCTACAAGATATGAAGACCATGAAATGTTGGATTGACCTCATTTTGAGGATCATTCCTTATCTTTTGCAAGTTAGTTTTGACTTTCTATTTTAGGCATATCTGATCCATTAATTCAAGATCTAGATACTGTGTTGTAAAGGCTATAAAGATGAAAACTGAAGATGAAAACAAGGTTCGATTTTGATTTCTATATGTTGCTACTGTTAATGAGACTTATTCTTAATATATGAAAGATTGCAAGCTTCCTTCATCTATGTTTTTAGACCTTTCTTCTCTGTTCTATGATATCTTATGAGTGAATGATTTCTTTATTGATGCTTATTCGATCTACATGTGACTGTCATCTCACTACTTGATTTATTAAGTTAAAGATCATAAGTTATTGCCTTAGTTTCTAAACCCACTGTGCTTATTGTTTTATATGAGTATAATCTGGTTCAAGCAACTATCTTTTGTCCTATTTGATTAATCCTTGTCTGATTACATTCTTAGAAGGCCTCGTAATATTTGATATTACTAGACAGTCTTAAAGACACAGTCCAACCCTTAGATATTCATCTTGATCCAAACCCACATCAATTATTGAAAAAATAGTTTCCAAAAAGATTAAGTTACCAGGCATCTCTGACTTACAACCTAAGAGAGTTCCCTGGAGTGATAACAGTTGGAAAGACATTGTTTTCATCTTAGTAATGCAATTCAAGTAGTGCATGCATGAATGTCACATTATATAGTAGTCTGTTTTTGAAGAATTCTCGGCGATTTCTAGGGCCATTTTTGGGATTCTTATTGTTGTGTATGCCCATCTATGCAAGAAATCATTTGGTATGTTGAGTGCTGGAACTTATACCCATAGTATATGATATATTCCCATTTGGTTAAAGTAGGAATTTAGCATATTAATATGAGATTCAATGTGTAACGTACCCGACCCATTAAGTACCTTCTAATGGATGGGGTGTCAAAATATTTCGATTTTTCCAACTACTTCTTCTCTCCAATTGAACCTCATAGATTAATTATGCTCGTCGAGATTTCCAATGATTGTAACCACACTCATTTCCAAGATCTAGATAAAAAGTTACAACCTTCCAAAGTTTTTGGGTCCTCCACCTTGATTTCCAAAACAATGCTACGTGGCATCGTTGTCACATGTGCCACCCAACTTGGCACTGACGTGGATTCCTACTTCACATACCATCCTACATGGCTCAGACGTGGAATATACCAAAACACTCCTCGGATTCACACCTTGTCTGACCTTCCATCAAAGCTCTTCATTACTATAGGAATCCATTCCATTAGAGTGCTTCCACTTCGAGCTACTTTGTGCACTTCGACATCTTGGTACAATAACATTCACCCCAACGGATCATATGATCTAGGTGAATCGACGATCAATGGATCTTATTTCATCATAGCCTCTAACATGCACACCAAATAACACCCCTCAAAGACAACCTTTGTACTTAGCCCGCAGACTCCACTAAAGATCGATGACTGTCATGGATCATGGCCATCCTCTGATCAAATGCCCATGTTAAACCTTGGAGTACTCCCTCCTCTGACATCAAAACCCACTCCAACCAACCTCCTCTGATGGATGGATGGGATCTATCATCGATAGATCCTAGGGATAAGGTTTAGACACCTATCTCCAAGGTATTCCTCCAATAGTATTCCACTCTCGACCCTTCCTTCCATTCACAGGATTCCATGTGTTCTCCTCTAAACACACTGGAACTTCGTGTCATCACGATGTCACTCACTCCTAGCCTCATTTTATAATAATCCTACATGGCATCCAAGTTGCAACCATGACACGTACCCCTACCCAACTCTACCACCTGGTTTGACGCATGGCACTCATGCCACATCACCCTTCATTCCCCAAGTGCTACAACACCCTGCCACGTGGGACAATTCCCATATGACATGAGGACCCTCCACGTCAACTCACATGGTGTACATGTCATCATTAAGCACTCAAATAATTACTTTAGGTGTCATCACCTGTCCTTTGCACATTGGTGGGGTGATGTCATCCTTGTCAGCATGACATCACCTTCCTCCTCACCTCATCCTGAAGAACCACCAAGATCTATGGTGAAAATTTCATCTCGGCCCCTATTCAATACATGACCACGATCAATTCTCATACCTCCTCATCGGAGTACCTTATCCAAGGATACTTTGATGAACCTACCTCTAATGAATGATCAAGATCATATCTTAGCCGATCATCGATTGATGACAACAATTGTTTTTCAGACCCTTTCCATTGGAGTAGCTTTACCACAACTACTCTGATGACTTAACTCTGATGAACGGTTGAGATCTCTCAACCCTTGGATCTAACGAATAAATATAGGAGCAAAGGACTAAGACCCATATCACCCAACGAGACCCACGCTCGTCCCACCGACCAATCAACCATTGCCATGTGTTAACTCAATGGCATGTAATACCACCATGCTAGTATTCCATGTTGGCGTGACTTCATCACACTGTTTGACTCTTGTTCATGATGGATCATCATATATCCAAAGACTAATGTTTCTTTCCAGACTCTACTTGATCTACGATCAATATTACCACTTGAATCCTTCCCATCAAAATTTCATTACTATGGGCTACTTCGAACATTAGACTCTGATGACACTTTCTGATATGGATCCAACAATCCATATCTCCCTTAATCTACTCTTCGATGGATCCAATGGTTGACAATAGTCTAGATCCTCAACAAGTCCTCGTACATGAGGACCCCAATAAAAAGTTAGGATCTCCCGATCCGCCTCTGATGTATCCAACAATCAACAATGTCTTGGAATCTTGATAATACCTCGAGTGAAGAGAACTTTGATCAACAGTCATGATTGATTTACTGTGCCAAGATTGATTATTGGCATTCCTTATGAGAAAGACACATGATTTTGTAGGTTTATCAGTCTGCTTTTGGACTTTAGCGAAACTTCATTTTACTCTAAGTAATTCCTAAGGTTATTTAGGCCATCTCGAGTCTATAAAACCTGCCTAAACTGGCTAAGGATTTTCCCCTCGTTGTGTAAAAGGGAATTGCACCCATCACACTATTCATACCTAGACAAGGGCATTTCCAACATGTATTGGCTAAGCTACACCCTGCTTTCCAGCTATGTTACTAACTAATTCAAATGAAAACTCTACATATGAAGAAAAAAAAGAACACCAACTAACATATCTTCAAGTATGACTACTTTTGTTCTCAATATAATTATTTAAATGCACTGCCTAAGTACAAGAGTCATGTAAAGCACTACAGGTTAATCATACAACATATTTAGGGTAACCCATCACAGTAATGCATAATTCTTGTTTACTTACAAAAATTATAGCTACACAAAGGCTTATACAACACATAATGCCAGTATGTACACATAATTATAACCCTCTACAATTAGAACAACAACATACTGAAATATACATAGCACAGTAATTAACCAACACATGCTTATACAATGAATTAAACAAACACATGGTGGAAAATTATCTGATACAAATGGCCACCAACTGCATGTAGACTTTCGACTTTCCTCCTAGCCTTAGACTTTGCTACCCACAAATTGACAGCAGGTCACCCCTGAGATGGGGATTAAACTCCACTTGGGAAATGAAATCCTATCCAAGTAAGGTCTCTCAACAAAAACAATATTTCAATTGAGGTGCCAAGTTCTACAACTAGTCTATAGTCTCTAATTTCCCCACATGCTTGTCCCACCCAGGAAGTGTGCCCCTATGGTTGCCCCACTTCCCTTCTAGGCTTCAACAACAAGTTGGACAAGAAGTTTCAAATTTCTGTAACTACAACTTGGCACCTCTAGAAATCAAATTCCATGCAATTCACTCACCTAGAGAGAATACACACGGGCATGAAAACCCACTTCTTCCACTTAATTCTCAGCAAATCTCTCCTTAAGAATCCCTAAGCCAATGGAGATAGAAACACTCACGTCTAGCAGTAGCAGGGATATGGTTCCCATAATAGATAGAAGGACATGATGATTGAATGGTTGAATGAATGGAAAAATGCACTAAAGTTTGGTATTTTATTTGCATGCTCTTGAACTGCCACTTGTCAATTCTTTAATTTCCTTTTGAACCACTTGGTGATTCATCCCCCTTTTCTAAAGACTTAGGAAAAAATCATGTCCTTGTCTTTTTTCCCTTGTTATAAATATTTTATGAATATTTCCTTGGTTTAATCCCCCATGGCTTAGCTCTGTTCCTAGATATTTACCTCCCCTTCCCATCTAGTAGAGTTTAGAAACCCAAACTCTTTCTTTTCAAGATGGTCTACAACAATGATGATTTTCATTAAATTCAGAGTGAAATTACATAATACAAAATAGGCTCACTAGCCCTAAAATTTCATGGCTCACTAGCCTATGTGCACAACTGTAATTACATTTCAATTGGGTTCGACCTAGGGGTATTAAATTCCCCTCCCCCTTATTTATGCATTTTCCTCAGTGCAGTATATACACATATGCAATCAAAAGTTCAAAAATTTACAAAAAGATGTGGGTACTCTGCCTGCATAACATCCTCATGCTCCCAAGTTGCATCTCGAGGACTGTACTGGGTTCATTGGACCTTTACTAGATTTAAGACTCGATTCCAAATCTACTTGATTTTTCTGTCCAAATTGCATATTGGTTGTACTTGGAATTCACCCTCTAGCTCCACCTGAATTACATTCCAATCATGACATGATTAGTATCTGGTACATATTTTTTAAGTAGGGATACATGAAAAACATTATGAATACACATGGATGTGGGTAATGCAAGCATATAAGCTACATGACTAATCCTTTCTAGAACTTCAAATGGCCCACAATATCATGATGTTATCTTTGAGCACTTTCCCAACCTTAGGGAACTTCACATATCTTTTACTTTAAAAAAGACATGATCACCCACTGAAAATTCTCTGGGAGTTCTATGTTTATCAACATAACATTTTTACCTATCTTGGGAATCCTTCAAGTTCTTTTTTTATTTTCATTATTTGATCCTTCATAACCCTGAGTAAATCTCCTTCCGTAAAGTGCCTCAAACGAACTCATCTTTATAGATTCTTGGTACCCATTTTTATAAGAAAATTCAACCAGGTGTAAATAATCCTCCCATTTTGAGGGTTTGTCCATGACATACATTCTCAGCATGTCCTCTATTATCTGATTGAATCTCTCTATTTCCCCATCTAATTTAGGGTGGTAAGCCGTGTTGAAATTCAAATCTATTCCAAATCCTTTGAATAACCCCTTCCAAAAATCCAATGTGAACATGGGATCTCTGTCAGATAAAATCGTCCTTGGTATACCATGAAGTCTTTCTACTTCCTTCAAGTAGATATCAATAATGTTGGTTGCCTTGTGAGTTAACTTAACAAGAATAAAATGGGTAGCTTTAGTAATCTTGTCCACAACTACCATAATAGAATCACGTTGTTTGACAGTTCTGGTTAGCTTAGTAATGAAGTCCATGGTTACCACTTCCCATTTCCACTTAGAAATGGGTAAATACAGTAGAAAACCAACTGGGTGTCTATTCTCAACCTTGACCTTTTGAAATTCAAGACACCTAGCAATGAAATATACAACCTCTCTTTTCATACCTGGCCAGTAGTATTTCTTTTTAGCAGCTGTAATGGTCTTCTGGTAGCTTGGGTTCCCAACATAAGGCACTTTATGCATTTATGTTAGCATTAGGTTTTTTATCTCTTGGTCATTTGACACATAATTTTTTCTGTTGTACATGAGGATTTCATCTTCCCTCAGTTCATAATTCTCCATTTTATGCTGTAATTTTCTTTTTAGTTCTAAATACATATGATATGATTTTCCAGCCTCTAAAATTCTATTTTGCAAATCATATTTGCACATGCTAATGGTTGTAGCATGTATTTAATGTAATCTTCTATTGAGTGCATAAAACACCTTTTATATTTACCTTTGATGTGATTCATATCAAAGTCATATTCACTGAGGAATTCTAACCACCTTCTTTTCTTGACATTCAGGGTTGGCTATTTGAATAAATATCTCAGACCACTATGGTCTATTATCAACTCAAGTTTCTTTCCTATGAGGTAGTGCCTCCACATATTCAAAGCATGAACAATAGTTGTTAGCTCCAAATCATGAGTGACATACAATATCTCATGTTCTTTTAGCTTCCTTGATTCATAACACACAACATGGCCATTTTGACTAAGAACTCCACCAAGCCATTCTTTGCATGCGTCAATGTACACAATGAAATATTCATTAGGATACAAAAAATTCAAAATAGGTGCACTTGTCAGTAATATTTTCAAGTGTTGAAACCTTCTTTCACACTCAGGTGTCCATTCAAATTTTGTACCCTTCTTCTGTAGCGATGTGATTGGGTGTGTAATTTGGTAAAACCCTTCAATGAACCTTCTATAGTAACCTGCAAGTCCCATGAAGGACCTCAACTCAGAGACATTTCTTGGTGCTATCCATTTTGTGATGGATTTTATCTTTTCTGGATCCACTGTTATTGTTGTGAGGGAAATCTCCTTACAGACTAGGAAATAGGGTTAGACTTTGCATGCATATATGACCTATAGAAAATCTACTTTCTACCCTCGTCCCCATACTTAAATCCCATTTCTTTTCAGTAAATGTATGGCTAGATCAACCTACCTCGTTTCGGGCATTCGATGTCGATCCCTTGTTGAACTTGATCACTTGTTCATAGTTCTCCTTTCCAATGCTGACCTGCATACAAGACAAACAATGACTACACATGCATCTTACCTATAGACTAATGGGTTAGAGATTCAAACATGTACTTAACAAATTATGAATAACTCATGAATTGGGATGGGAAAATCATTTTCTTTATTACTTTGAATCAATCAAATTACAAAAAATTGAGACCGGCCACCGCTCCCCAAACCTGATCCTGGGCTCCTCTTCAACTATCCTCCAACGTATTTTCTTTGTATCTCTTCTGGCACAAGGAAGGCTAAAGGATTGGGACAATGGGAATATGCAAATGGGCAGAGTTTCTTTGCTATATTTTTCCTTTTTCAAATGGGCCCCTAGCCCTTCTTTTATAGGCTAGAAGAAGCTAGGTATTTGGACGAATCCTCGGCCATGCATGGCCGGGAGTTTCATTTAACTCACCCAGAGCTGTGTGTTCCGTCGGAAACTTTCCTTTTTTCATGCTTTTGTCGGTCCACGCGGGCTGTTTTAGGTCAGTTAGCGTGTACACGCATGTAGTAATGGAGTAGGGCGCATGGGCCCTTATAAAAGAGGTTTTTTAAAGAGTTGCTCAGTAGTGCTTTGGCAAAGAAGGGATCTGAGATGGACTGATGCCAGGTAAGAGTGTATGGTTCAATTTAGGGTTATAACATATGCCCTTAAATGTGTGAGGTCATAAGAGCATCTGATGGCCGAAATACATTAGCAATCTTTATTGATGTGCCGAACGATTGAGCCCAAGGATCAGAAACCGGGAGGTGTCGTCTGCAAAATAACAAATGTCTCATCGAGGCGGGCATACCCATGCTCGGGATAAAATAGAATCATGGATACCAATCAAATACACTTTAGATCCATGTCAAATAACTATATAAAGAGTAGCCGAGAACAATACACAACGAAGCTACATCTCGAAATCAAAAAGATATACATATAGAGTATCCATCTTCTAGAAGCTGATACAACCTGATGGCTGGAGATGAGGTCTTCAGAGCTCGAGAAACTACTTTAAATCTTCAAAACTTGGGTAGGAGTGTAATATGAGTGTACGAATTCACTACCTAAAGGTCTTCGACGGCTTGTTGGTCATGGACTTGATGATCAGACTAAATGCTTCATTGATTTCGAACAAGGACTTGATTGGACATTCAGGATGGTTGGCTATGAGGGAAAGAGACAAATTGCAGAGGGGCTGACTCAGGCTTGGTGACAAAATTCCCTTGGACAATAGCACAACAAATGATGAGACTTAGGCAACGTGGCATTAATCATAAGTCTACGAAGCAGGAGGCAACACAAACTCTCCATATGTTTGTAAGGATAACCAAACGGTGGAGGACACAACTCTATATAGCGAGAAANCTACATCCCATAGTTTGATGAACAAACAGACATATGTGATTTATCCAAGGGTGACTCATTATGCTACCAATAAAGAAAATGCTTTTCCCTTCCTCTTTTTGGGGTATATTTGATTTTTTTGTCTTTGTCAATAATTTTGGGAAAAAGAATAAAGGAATATTACGTTACAATGGAGGAACGAGTGTTGCAAACATACAAGTTCAAGGCACAAGGACAAGACTGATGTTATAGTATAATGATACTCAGGAAAAATCCTTCGGGGGCCAAGGGTGTTAAGACGCAGAAGCAAACTGTTACAAGGCTGACATATAAGGTATGCAAACGCGGTTAACAAAACACACAATTGTAACGTCCTTCAATGTGAGTTTAATGAGCCCAGAGAAGGTAAGCTCGGTGGTTTTTCATATTTAGAGAGTCTGAAAAAACATAAAAGGAGACTCCATTGGGGTACCTTTTTCGAAGATAGTCCAGTCGGTTCGAAAAAGGGGTAAACTAGCACCGACAAGACGTCTATTCAAAACCATTTTAACGAGTGTGACAAGGACAAGATCACTTGGCCATTTTTTTATTTTGAAGGAGTCTGAAAAAAGCTTAACTATGGAATCCGTCAGGAATGTTCTTCTGGACCAATTTAATGAGTGTGAAAGAATAAGGTCACTCGACGATCTTTTCAATTTTAGGGAGTCTGAAAAGAGCTTAACTATGGACTCTGTGGGGGTTCCTTCTTCGTAAGTTTAGTCCTTCATGCCCGAAAAAAGGGATAAAATTATACCTGGGAGTACTCTTCTATAGAGATGAAGTTCCATAGAGTATACCTTTGTTCGTATAGTTGACCGTCTAGACCAAAAAATGGGTAAACTACTGCCGGACAGACTCGACTTCAAATTTCAGTTTAACGAGCGTGAAAGGCCACAAGATTGCTCGACAATCTTTTCATATTTAGAGGGTCTGAAAAGGGATTAAAAGAAGACCCGTTATTTTTTGGGAGTCCTGAGGGTGAGGTCAAGAGCGAAGGTGAATCATGAAAATGAGGCTCAAACTCATATTCAGGAAAAAATACAAGGACTCCCGAGCCTACAGTGTTTTAGAGACAGCATGAATACCATAATGCAACTAGGATCTACCTAGGGCATCCATGTTCTGATAAACTCTACCACCAAGTTGCGACACTTCTAAAGAAGAGATGATGGTTCTGTGTCACAAACTGATGGGATTGATCCTATGGAAAAGGAAAAAGACAACGAGATACAAAAATCAGGGTAGAAACCTAACCTATATGTTCCAGTTGATCGTTGAAAAAAAAATAAAAAAATTCCACAGACCGTAAAAAAATACTCAAAACTAAAAAAAAAAAAATCTGTCCCAATACCCGATCAAATCTCTTCTATGCAACTCCTGAATCACTCTAAATGTTTTTTGGTCTAAAGAAAATGATAAGGGAGGCCAAAAAGTCTATAAATAGAAGCTGGCAGCTCATTATCACCATTGCTGATTTGGAAATTGACTTTGGAGCCAAAAGAACCCCTTTGATTAAAGTGGTGATTTTGGGAGCGACAATGGACGAAGCGAACTTTTGTCTAGACCAAGTAAGTACAAACTCCCTTATCCTTCATTTTATGTCTTTATTTACGTATTGGGTTTCATTTTTTAGGGGGACGTTGACCTTTAGAAAATTGGCCCTAGGTCCACGCGGGCTGTCTTAGGACAGGCCGCGTGTACATTCGGGCAGAGTAAACTCTACACGCATGTACACGTGACTGTCGCCATTACAGAACGCGTGGGCCCCCTTATTGAATGAAAAAGACTTTCAAAAGAAAGGGTTAACCCTCCTGAACCTTGTTGTTTTGCAGGATGTATGTCCATTGGAGAGAAAGAGAGCACGAAGAGGTGAATGAGTTGGTCGGGGAAGACCCCAATGCTGTGGCTACTTTGATGCAGTGTGGGCTACTCAAGTTTTTTC
>SNQJ01S0030644.1:233399-244769 GCA_010110895.2 Picea sitchensis | reverse complement strand
GTTGCTTTGACGTATCTGAAGACCCAAAAAGAAGGATAGTTCTCCAAGTAATGACATTTCAAATTCATTTTTCATATCCTTTGCAAATTTATGTCTTAACCTATCACCAGTACTTCCAAAAATAATATCATCAACATAAAATTCAATTAATAAAATATTATCTTAAGTTACCTTGATCTATAGGTTGTTTTCTACACTTCCTCTTTTGAATCCTTCCTGACGTAGATATTTAACCAGTCTAGAGTACCATGCTCTAGAATCTTATTTTAGACCATACAAGGCCTTCTTCAATTTGCACACATAATCTGTGTTTTTTGACAATTGAAATCCTTTTGGTTGTTGAATGTAGACTTCTTCTTCATCTTTTGATTCTTCTTCGTAAATTTGTTCCACTGATTCGTTTTCTTCTTCCTTTGATTCTCATCCACTTGTTTCATTAATGGCGCTCGTTGACGCTCCTACATACCCCACAGGGTCTCTACGCTTGACCTCCTGGTCTTAAGGATCGTTCAAAGTTCACCTTTGAGACGAAGCGGCTCCTTTGGACTCCCAATGGAATATCTGTGAAGAAAACCCGATCCACAGGTCCTTCATTCACCTACACGGCCTTCTACACATGACCGCACTCTTTCCCTAATCTTAATTTCAGGTTTCAGGGTTTCGCATTCCCCGACGTCAAAAGTTCTTTACCTCTTGAGTCTCCGATCACTGATGAGCTCTCTGCCCAGCCTTAGCCCCTCCTAGCTATGCCCTCTGGTTCATATGAACGCTCTCATAAGACCGCAGCCTTATATCCTCCTATCGGGGTTTTGGATTTAAAAATCTTGATGAGCTCTTTTTCCCACTATCCCTCCAGGCTAAGCTCGTGGTCCACGTGACCTCTATCTCACAAGACCACAGCCTTGTCTCCCATCAGGGTTTCGAGCATCGCAATGTCGAAATGCAAAAACAATTTGTCCTTGGAATCCCCGATATCCTGATATGACGTCAGCTTCCGCTAGTCCCCTAGGCTAGACCTTGGGTCCATATGAACTCCCCCTATATGAACGCAGCCATACCTCCTCGTCGGGGTTTTAGACTTTCCAATGTCCAAATACAATCGTCCTCAGGATTCAGGATCCCTCGAATCCCGACGTGCTCTTCATGCATTAGCCCTCTTGGCTAGAATTTGGTTCATATGATCGTTATCCCCGTGACCTCAGTCTTATCCTTCGTCGAGGTTTCAGGGTTTCCAATGCCAAAATGCATATTCCCATGGGATTCCTGATTCCTCGAATCCCGACTCTCCGCTACGCTGACAGCTGGCTCCCACAATGGATCTTCCCTCCTTTTAGGGTTTTGGGGTTCGCGATTCCGAAATGCAAAGACTTTGTGTCCACAGAATCCCCGAGATGTCGATCCCCGACATCCTTCAAATCTCTGACACGTGTCCCAAATGGATGGATGGTCCAGATTAAGCCTCGGACTTCGCCAAATGCCAAGACAAAGACACTTACCTATGTGAGTCTCGATGGCCAAAACGCCAATGACTCTCGATGATTGCCACCTGTCCCAACAAATGGACAACTCTGATTGTATCAGGGTTTTCACTATGGATTTCCATGACCTCTTGCTCACAGAACTCCCGATTTGCCGACTCCCGAAGCTCCAATGGAGTCCTCCCTTTCGGTACTTTTCCCGATGGTGTTCGATTACTTCCACGCGTCCTCCTCAAGATGGACGGTTCTGATCTCTCCTCGCGATTTCGAGACTCCAAGTGTCCTGGGTGCCTTGTCTCTAGGACTCGTGAAACACCGATCCCCAATACGCCGATGGACTTTCGATCTTGTCCACGTGTCCCCACAAATGGACGACTCAGATCGATTAAAATATAACTCTGCGGATTTCTGACACCTGTCTCCCTAAATAGACGACTCAGATTTGTGTCGAGGTTTTCAAAGTGGACTTACCCGATCTCTTGTCCACGGGAATGTAGATATCCCGACTCCCAATGCTTCGTTCTCCGCCACGTGTCTCCACCAACGGACGGTTCAAATCATTTACCAGCGTCTTGAGACTTGAAGTGTCTCAACTTTCTTGTCCTCGTGACTCCCGATATGCCGATGGCTAAAGTCCCAATGGTAAACCTCGTGCAACTCCTGTCCGATCTGATAGATGACGGGTATCTTCTCAAGATCTGATGGCCCAGATCCATTCTCCTCAACCCTCCTCTAGAGGCTAAACTCTGCGTGCCTTCACCCGGTCCAGCAGCTGACGGTTATTTATGGGAACATCCAACAGTCCCTCGATCTCCTGGGCTTGCACCTTGGAAACCCAGTTGTAACCTCCTCGCTTCTCGCCAAATCTGACGGCTGACGGGATTTTTCTCCCAGATCTTACGGTGTAGATCATTTCTTCCCGCGTGCTCCCTCTGATGCTCTCTGGACGTGGAATCTTCAACGGTCCAGGTTTCTTCTCCTGCCAATCTGACGACTGTTGTGCTCCCTCCTGATCTTGTGTACCTTCTTCCTATGCTTGGAAGAATCTCCAGTTCTCAAAGGCCTCAACCTTTGTCTTCTTTCTCCTCTGCGAACTCCACGACTGTGAGTTTCGTTACGTGCGTAGAAACGTTGTTCCTCCTGACGTTTGGGAACTTTGAACTCTCCAAAGAGTTCTTCAGCCTCTACACTTCTTGCAACTGACTCTATGCATGAAAGCATTGTCCCTCCTGAGCTTCTCAAACACTCAAACCCCTGAGGGATTTTTTCTTTCTTTCTTCTCCTCCCACAAATGGAGAATATAATGCCCTCCTAGAAGTGTCTCTACTCAAGCAACCTGATTGCTGAGTCATTCAGGGTGTTCAGCAACCCTGTGAAGACCCCTCAATGGATTCTTCCTTTAATTACAGAACTCAAAGAGTTCTCTTCTCCTCTGTCTGCACACTTACTCAATTCCCTCCTGGCAGAGTATCTTGCCCCAGAAATTCCAGCAGTTCTGTCTCCTTCTTGTGCACCTATGCACCCGCTCAATGCCCACCTGGCAGAGGTCTCAAAATCCTCAGCGATTTTGGTTCTTCTCCAAACTTCTAAACTCATAGCAGAGTTCCTCCAAATGCACCACTATGCAAATTCTCAATGCCCACTTGGCAGAGCTCTATAAAACTCCTCGGAGATTCTGTCTGCAACTGTGTCTTCTCTCATACAGCCTTACCTCCAAGGTATTCAACAACCTTGAGGTCTTCCCTGAGTTTTTTATTCTAGCTCTTGTGTCACAACACATATTTGTCTGAACCCGCAGTGTTCAGAAGTGAAACCTCTGTGCACGGCTCTCAGAACCTGCAGTATTCTGTCACACCCTCTTGGTGTGAAGCCTCAAAGACCTTCACCTGAAATCCAACCAACTCCTGCAAATGCACAACTACAGTATACATCTACAGCATACAAAGGAACACTCACGGACATTCATTCAACATAGAATTCATGCAGGAAAAATTGCTTCTGTTTTATATTAAAAATGGAAAATGCCTGTAATTACAAGATGTTCTCGAGTTCTCTCTCTGGCTCTTCCCAGACTCCTACTCATCTTACTTCCACTTCTTACAAAATGAGATATGAAAATCTCTTTTACCCGAGGGGGCTCTTCGAGTGCTTCCCTCCAATCCTACCTACCCTATTCAATTATATTGAATAGTTGTCTAGTCTAGAATCGGAAGTAGATCTCAGCCATTACACACATTAAAGGCCGATCTACTCTATGCCTACACAAAGGCACAGATCCCCATAACAACATCTTAAACATTAAAGTTACATTGAATTCAGATTTAAATGAGGCTGCACCTCTCTCTTAGCGTGCGATTTGAATTCGCTGGCGTGGCTGGCGTGGTTGGTTGGCTGGTTGGTTGACGTGGAGAGATGATCCTGCATCAAACTCCTCAGCTACAAAATTCATGAGCTCTTGCTCATGAGATTCCCATCTCAGCTGTTGAAATCCTCCTGGATCCCAAACAAATATCTGGAGCTTCCCATCTGCTCCATTCTGTTGCTGCTATTGCTTCTGCGCTACTGCTGTTGTTGCTGCTATTGCTTCTGCGCTGTTGCTTCTCTTCTGCTTAGCCTCTTCTCGCTGGTAGTCTCTGCTGACCTCAACATCAGCCTTCTGATCTCTTCTATCACTTCATCCAAATGCTCTAGTGGTTGGTCCTGTTCATGCAGTCTCCTCAGCTGCAAAAAAATTTGGCACATGAGCAGATCACCATGATCTCCCATGCCTCCTTCATCAGGTTCCAACTTCACCTATTGGATGTGCACACCCTTCACTTTCACTCTTTCTTCCAGGGCTTCGAATTGTTCCCTCAGATAAGCAAAGAAAATGATGTCTGCCCCTTTTTCTTCCTCTGCTGCAAACTCCCACGTTGCAGTCTCTTCAACTTCTTGGCTGAAAATGTCGAGCCATTCCTCCGAATGCTCGTCTTCTCCTTCTGCTTCTTTTACTGTCAGCTCCAATGCTACAGCTCTTTCAGCTTCTTGGCTGAAAGTAATGAGCCATTCCTTAGAATGATCAGCTTCTTCATCTGCTTGGGCAGCCTCCAAAGTCTGCTCCAATTCTTCTTCTTTCCTGATAGTCACAGTTGACTGTTCTTCTGCTGTCGATGCTCTCTCTGCAACACAGAATTCTGCCTCCTCTCGGGAAAGTGGTAGGAATATCCCAATTCCCCCAATCATCATAAGACTCCCCAAATCCTCCTCCTCGGTCAGCTGCTCATGCTGATCCACACTCACCTCTGAATTTATGAGACCCTCAGACAGTCTCATCTGCTCGTTCATCTCCTCGGGCTGATCAAAATTCACCTGCTCATCCCTGCCCACCTAGCAATATGGGATGTCCCTGCTGCCCTCCTGGCAGACCATGGAATCAACTAATTCCATCTCTGTTTCCTTTCCCACCTGGAAATCTAGAAACCTTTCGCTGGCATCCTGGCAGTCTTCGAGATCCCGCAACGACCTCATACCATTGCCCAGCTAGCAATGTGAAATTCCTTGGCTCTCCTCATGACAGTCTCTAAGATCCCGCAGCAATCTCAAGCCTTTTCCCACTTGGCAATCTGGAATTTCTTCTCTGCCCTCTTGGCAGTTCTTGAGATCCCCAGCTGATCCCAATTCATTTTCAAAATAATCGAGACCTCTCCCAGTATTTGGTTCACATACCTAAACCATCTTCTTATCCTGTCGCATCCGTAGTTCGAGCTTGTCTATTTCTTTCATTATATCAGCGAGCTCTCTATCCATATCTTTTTTTCTCCGTGGGTCTGAGTTTTTCCTTCCAGCATACCTACGACCTTCAGTAGCCATGTTGTTGTCTCTGTATGCTCTCCTAGAAAACCTGCTACTGTCACTCTGCACTAAGAGTTCTACCAGCTTCATCCTACAGTCCTGCCGACTGTCTACTTGATTGTTTCCTACCTGCAAACAAATCCTTATAGAGTCCTCAACAACTCTGTCTTCTTTCACCTGAAATATAAAGATGAATTTCCTGCTCTGATACCACTTGATGGTGCTCGCCGATGCTCCTACATACCCCGCAGGGTCTCTGCGCCTGACCTCCCAGTATTAAGGATCATTCAAAGTTCACCTTTGAGCCGAAGCAGCTCCTTTGAACTCCCAATGGAATCTCTATGAAAAATACCCAATCCACAGGTCCTTCATTCACCTACACAGCCTTCTACACATGACCACACTCTTTCCCTGATCTTAATTTCAGGTTTCGAGGTTTCGCATTCCTCGACGTCAAGATTTATTTACCTCTTGAGTCCTCGATCACCGATGAGCTCTCTTCCCAGACTTAGCCACTCCTGGATATGCCCTCTGGTCCATATGACCGCTCTCATAAGACCGCAACCTTATATCCTCCTATCGGGGTTTTGGATTTAAAAATCCCGATGAGCTCTTTTTCCCACTAGCCCTCTAGGCTAAGCTCGTGGTCCACGTGACCTTTATCTCACAAGACCACAGCCTTGTCTCCCATCGGGGTTTTGAGCATCACAATGTCGAAATGCAAAAACAATTTGTCCTCGGAATCCCCAATATCCTAATATGACGTCAGCTTCCGCTAGTCCCCTGGTCTAGACCTTGGGTCCATACGACCTCCCCCTATATGACCGTAGCCATACCTCCTCGTCGGGGTTTCGGACTTTCCAATGTCCAAATAAAATCGTCCTCAAGATTCACGATCCCTCGAATCTCGACGTGCTCTTCATGCGTTAGCCCTCTTGGCTAGACTCTAGTTCATATGACCGTTATCCCCGTGACCTCAGTCTTATCCCTTGTTGGGGTTTTGGGGTTTCCAATTCCAAAATGCATATGCCCATGGGATTCCCAATTCCTCGAATCCCAACTCTCTGCTACGCTAATAGCTGGCTCCCACAATGGCTCTTCCCTCCTTTCGGGGTTTTAGGGTTTGTGATTCTGAAATGCAAAGATTTTGTGCCCACGAAATCCCTGAGATGTCGATCCCTGACTTCTTTCGGATCTTCGACACGTGTCCCAAATGGATGGACGGTCCATATTAAGCCTCAGACTTCGCCAAACGCCAAGCCAAAGACACTTACCTGTGTGAGTCTCGATGGCCAAAACGTCAATGACTCTCGATGATTGCCACCTATCCCAACAGATGGACAGCTCTGATTGTATCGGGGTTTTCACTGTGGATTTCCCCGACCTCTTTCTCACAGAACTCCCGATTTGCCGACTCCCAAAGATCCAATGGAGTCCTCCCTTTCGGGACTTTTCCCGATGGCGCTCGATTAATTCCACGCGTCCTCTTCAAGATGGACGGTTCTGATCTCTCCTCTCGATTTCGCGACTCCAAGTGTCTTGGGTGCCTTGTCTCCAAGAATCACGAAACGTCGATCCCCGATATGCCAATGGACTTTCTATCTTGTCCACGTGTCCCCACAAATGGACAGCTCAGATCGATTAAAATATAACTCTGTGAATTTTTGACACCTGTCTCCCCAAATAGACGGCTCAGATTTGTGTCGGGGTTTTCAAAGTGGACTTACCCATTCTCCTATCCACGGGAATGCCAATATCCTGAATCCTGATGCTTCGATCTCCACCACGTGTCTCCACCTACAAACGGTTCATATCATTTCCCAGCGTTTTGAGACTTTAAGTGTTGCGACTTTCTTGTCCTTGTGACTCCTGATATGTCGATGGTTGAAGTCCCGATGGTAAACCTCATGCAGCTCCTGTCCGATCTGACGACTGATGGGTATCTGCTCAAGATCTGACGGCCCAGATATGTTCTCCTTGACGCTCCTCCAAAGGCTAGACTTTGCACACCTTCACCCGATCCAACGGCTAGCGGGTATCTATGGGAACATCCAACAGTCCCCCAATCTCCTGGGCTTGCACCTTGGAAACCCAGTCATAACCTCCTCGCTTCTCGCCAAATCTGACAGCTAACGGGATTTTTCTCCCAGATCTGACGGTGCAGATCATTTCTTCCCACATGCTCCCTCTGATTCTCAACTACAGTATACATCTACAGCATACAAAGGAACACTCATAGACATTCATTCAACACAGAATTCATGCAGGAAAAACTGCTTCTGTTTTATATTAAAAATGGCAAATGCTTGTAATTACAAGGTGTTCTCGAGTTCTCTCTCTGGCTCTTCCCAGACTCCTACTCATCTTACTTCCACTTCTTACAAAATGAGATATGAAAATATCTTTTACCTAAGGGGGATCTTCGAGCGGTTCCCTCCAATCCTACCTACCCTATTCAATTGCATTGAATAGCTGTCTAGTCCAGAATCGGAAGTAGATCTCAGCCATTACACACATTAAAGGTCGATCTACTCTACGCCTGCACAAAGGCACGACTCCCCAGCTCAACAGCTTAAACATTAAAGTTACATTGAATTAAGATTTAAATGAGGCTGCACCTCTCTCTTAGCATGCGATTTGAATTCGCTGCCATGGCTGGTTGGATGACGTGGAGAGATGCTCCTGCATCATTCATCAATTGTTACATTAATTATTTCCACAACTTTGTTCAATCGCATATTGTAACACTTGTATTCTTTCCTTGTACTTGAGTAACCAACAAGTACTCCTTTGTCCACACGAGAGTCAAACTTTCCCATTCTTCCATATTTTGTTTTGATGTACCATTTTCTTCCAAATACTCTAAAGTGCTTCACATTTGTTGGTCTTCCTTTCCATAGTTCATAGGGAGTTTTTCCATTATTTTTTCTTAGCATTACTATGTTTTGAATGTGAACTTTTGTATGCACTGCATGTGTCCAAAAAAAAATATCTATCAATTTGGAATCCATTAGCATTGTTCAAGCCATTTCCTGTGTAATTCTCATATATTATGATAATGTTCCTTTGTCTCTGAACCACTCTCTGAACCAATCTATGAATCCATGCTCTTGTCCACTGTAATATATATGTACAAAATTGCTAAGTGTTTTTACGAATC
Source organism: Picea sitchensis (assembly GCA_010110895.2). Lineage (NCBI taxonomy): Eukaryota > Viridiplantae > Streptophyta > Pinopsida > Pinales > Pinaceae > Picea > Picea sitchensis. Next base: position 236,300 of record SNQJ01S0030644.1, on the reverse strand, counting down.
CATATTTTCCCATACTGTCCAAGACTCTACTGCACAATTGTCCATAATACTAACCCATTTATCACTATACTATCATGAAGTCTTCACTACTATAACTAATTAATCTATCAAACTGTACTTCTTCTAACTAACTGCTCTGGATCTATCTACTCAAACTATGCAAGTTGCTCGAAGGATGGTTCTTTGGTTTGTAACAACTACCACATAGACTCCCCCTGTCTAATATTCATATTATCTAGGAGTCTCTAAGCCAGATAGATCAAAACAATTCCTTCTCCGACGTGTATTCATCGTCATCTTCATTGGTAGATTCATCATCTCTCTAAGATCTGAATTCTTTCTTTTTGTCTGTGGATTCATCTTTCACTACAATTCCTGAAAGTATAATTGCTTGAACATGTTCCTTATTTACTTGTCCTTATTTTCTTTCATTTATTTTCCAAACCTTTTTGTATCTAACGTCTTTCTCTGTAGATTTTTCTTCATATCCTTTTATTGCCAATATTTCGATCTCTGGGACCTAGTCTTTGTTCATTTGTTCTTCGTGTTTTCTTATCCATACTTTCTTATATTTGATATCAGTGTGATCTTTCATGGAAGTATCAATCAAGCTTCTACAATCAATACATATGTTTCCATAGTTATGGCATTTGTAACATTCAATGTTACGTGGGGCCACATATTCACTTCTTTCTTGAACGTCTCTTTTATAATCACTGCAATCTACAACCTTATGTCCAAAATTATTACAATAAAAACAATGACCATAAAATAAATTTTCATACCTGGGAGTGAATGATCTTCTTTTTGGTGTAGTCCCTCTTAATTTCTTCCTTGATTGATCATGATCACGATTGAATATTTTTTGTGGCTTGAACTTGGATGGTCTTATTGAAGATGTATCTTCAATATTTTTCTTAGATTTTGGTTGACCATGATTCCTTCCTTTGAGTACTTCTTCATAACTCTTTCTATTTTCTTCATTCTTATTTTCTAGCAACCTAGAGTGCCTCTCTTCATTCTATATAACTGATGGATGTTTCTGTCTCTTCAACATTTTTGTTTAACTTGACAATTTTACTTCTCAATGTGACAACTTCTTCTTCAAGCTTCTCAACCTCTTATTCTTTTTTCATTATCTGAGACTTCATCACTTCTTATGTTCTTTTCTCTTCCTCAAGATGAATTTTTAATGTGATTATTTCTTCTTCAAGTCCTTTATCTTCTTGACCAAACTCTACCTCAAGATGGTTTAGATCGCTAGTTATTTCCTTAAGATGATCTGTCAATATCTTCTCTCTGATTTTTTCTTCTTCCTTCTGTGTTTCTATGTTGCCTTCCAAATACTGCTTTTGATATTCAAGATTTTCTTCGATATTTTTGGATTCTTCTAGCTGAGTTCTTAAGTTCTCAATGACTTGTTGGGATTCTTCAAAAATGTGAACACTTTCCTTTTGTTTCATCAATTCTTACTTCAATGAATTTTTTTATTCTCTTAGTTCATCTAAAGCACTAATTAATTCTGCTTCATAATTGTCTTTCTTTACAATTAGTTTTTCTATCTCATTTCCTTCATGGAATTTTATTTCAAGATGTCCATGTTTTTCACAATTAAAGAAAAACAACATACCTCTGATGATTGTGTACTCTTCATTTTCTGAATCTGTTTGACATGGTGAAAATGATTATTCTTTATCTGTATCTACATATTCTTTGGCATTTTATGAATCTGCTATAGGTGAAGAATATATGTCATGTAACTTATCCCAAATTTCTTTGGTTGATGAACATTTACCAACCTTTTCTCTTACTAGATTAGGTAATCCTTCCCAGATGAAATCCATTGCTATTTTGTTATTCTTCTTCAATTCCTTCTTGGCTACAGTCTTTTCCATTTTTTAATCATCATATCTTGTAACGACTGATAGCCAAATATAATACCCATCTGCCTGTAAAAATAATTTTGTCCTTCCACTCCATAACTCATACTTTAAACCGTTCTGACCATTAAACAATGGTACTCCATTCTCAAAATAATCCATAATATCCTTCCAATGGTTAAAATGTTTCCTGAAGGAACCTGCTCTGATACCAATTGTTGGATTACTGAGAGGGGGGGTGAATCGGTAATAACAAAATTTAATCCTTTTAACCATAAAATGGAATTGTTAAATCAATGTAGCATTATCATCCAATAGTTGCAAAGTAAATAAACAACGAACAAATGAGGAATCATACACATACACAATACACTAGTGTTTTTACATGGAAACCCAAAGTGGGAGAAAACCATGGAATGCATTTTATTATATGTCTTTAAGAATTACATTCATTGGAAGCACCAACTCCCTTTCTTTTCCCGCTGCAACTGGAAGGAGGCTCCAACCCCCTACTTTCTCAGGCTACAACCTAAGGGAAGCTCCAAATCCCCTATTCTCTAGCTACAACCAGAAGGAGGATACAACCCCCTATGTTCTTTCTACAACCACATGTTCTTTCCCCGTCCAACCACCCTGATGTAGAAGTAGAATGATGGAACCACTATCACAATATCACTATGATATATACTGTCGTAAACTTGTACCAATCAACCTGTAACAAACTATACCAATAACCTATGCCAATATGTACCATATATCAACCTATACATCAACATGTACCATAAACAAATGCATCAACCATGCGCCAAACCTATACAAATAACATGTCACAATAACCTGTCCAAACAACCTGTAATCAACATGTACCATAAACAATTGCATCAACCATGCACAAACCTGTACCATCAACAAGTGCATAAACCATGCACCAAATATGTACCAATCATGCATCAAATACACATAAACTATGACTCATAAATATGTACCAACATCATCAACTATACACCTCATGTATGTGCCA